>NW_025905617.1:5011-30530 GCF_018835915.1 Vigna umbellata
TATATATATATATGTATATATATATATATGTATATATATATATATATGTATATATACATATATATATAACAAAAGAGAGTTTTGATATTTGTGCACTTCAAAGTGAAATAGGAGAGATAATAATAAAAATAAAAACAGAAAGAAAGTACTAAATATGATATAGAGATGGAATGAAATTTTGAATTTCTACTCCAAAATTTGCTTTAACTTTAACATAAAATAAGAGATATTAAATTGATTTTACTGTAAAAAAAGAAAAGAAAAAATAAAGAGTTGGATAGGTTGAGTTTAGGTCTTTCTACTAATAAAAAATAATTCATTAATAATTAATATTTTTCAATTTGATGAAAATATCTATTTAATAAAGTTGTGCATTATCCAATTTTTAAAAGTAAAGATAGAGAACTGCATGTATCCATCTCAAACTTAAAATTAAAATAATATAATTTAGGTTTACTTTAAAAGTGTAATTTTTCATTGTTACTAACTAATTTTAGTATATTACAATATAATTAAAAATTTATATATAACATATTAAAATATATATTACTAATACAAAAACATCGTTGGTGTTTTTCGGCCTTTCATGTCGAATTCGAGATCGACGTCATATTGTGAGACGTTAAATTGACGTCGAACATAGAAAAATTGGACGTTCACACATCAATTTCTTTTGTTTTTTTAAATTAATTGTGATTCTTTTTTACAATTCAATGAGACTTGAAAAACAAAAAATTTCAGTTTTTGGTATTTTATAAAACATGAACTATGAACGTAGTGTAGTATCAACAATAAACAACAATAACAAACAATAAACAAGTTCAATCAAACAACAACAACAAATAGGTTCAACCAAACAACAACAACAACAAACAACAACAACAACAAACAAGTTCAACAAAAAAAAACAACAAACAAGTTCAACAAATAAGTTCTTCAAAACGAAAACGAAAACTAACCTTCAAAAGGTGGGGTCGTCGGAATAAAGTGTTGTCACCAGTGAGAGAGACGGCAGAACGCGCCTATGAAGGACAAAAACACGAAAATAATCGATCAAAACAAAAGAAAATAATACCTAAAGTAGATAATTAACATGCATTTGTAATAAGTGAAAGAAAAATTACATGTGATGGTCATCAAACTTCGTTCCAAAAAAGTTTGAGTAGAGAAGAAGATATCAAGCATTGAGATAAAGTGAATGAATTTTTAATCTCCCGCTCAAATTTTTATTGAATTCACTAACCTTTTAACGTCTAACGCTGGGACATTCGACGTTTTATATCCTTTTGATGTCTAATTTTAGGAAATTCGACGTCATACGAAAATACATTTTCACCATCGCGCCAAATATTTTCATAAAATTTACACAATATAACAAATTGACGTCGAATTACAATTCTATACGACATTTAACAATTTCATTTATTTACAAAAATGTCACTGATCATTTTTAACGTTGGCTATTAAGTTGTTGGACGTTGAACGCATGACGTTATACACTATTTTTGCACTAGTGTATGTAGTTAAAATTATAAAAATTGATGTGATGACTTTCTTGAAGGTGTCTTTGTACCTGGTAAAATCCAATAGCTACGAAGATGAGTGTTAAAGTTTTTTGTTTGTATAAAAACTCCAACTCACCCTGTCTTGGAGGAAACTCAGTTAAAACTTTTTTACCCAATTCAATGTCATGCTTGTTATAAAAGTTGAATAACAGCTTTGCGAAAGTTTTGGAGTTTTGTAGGCGCATGAAATTCATTTTGTTTTCCGAACTAATTTTGATATTCTTAAAAAAAATTCGTGAAGTTTCTGTTATATTATGAGAGACTTGCACAACACATAGTATATAAGTCCTTAAGAATAATGGATCTACATATCTTAAGAAATTATTGTTCGTGATTACCGTGAACATTTTACAACAATATTAAGGATTTATGACTGACATCAACAACCTAATTCTGGAGAATCAAAATATTATTTTTGAAACTCAGATAGTCTTTGCAAAACCATTCCCATATGTATCGAAAATTGAGGTCTTTCTAGTCAGAATTTTCGACACTAGCAAGAATGTTTGTCTACTCATATGAACGAAGTTGGTAATGTTCTTTCATCTCGAAAACCCAACTCCAATATTCCTTCAAATTTAAAACAAGTTAAAGATTAGATTTATGCGAACAAGCTATGCCGGCATATTTTACTTAGTGCACCTTCTAATGATTTTTTCGATATGTAATGTTCCTATAAGTAGACAAAAGACATTTGGAATTCGTTGATTCTCAAATACACTATTAAAGATGTTGTCAAATAAAAATCCGTCATAAGAAACTACTACCAACAGGAGATGATTGAAGATAATGACATAAAATCTCAAATCAATTAGTACCACAAGTTGTTTGGAGATATCAAAGCGGAGAACATTCTTTTACCTGATGAGTTTGTTTCAGAAATTTTGATCGAAAAATTGTCACCATCCTGGATTGATTACAAACAATAGCTAAAACACATACACAAGCAGATGTTGCTTCTAAAGCTCATCACACACATAATTATTGAAGATACCAACAAAAAAGCGTGTGATACTGCAAGAGCCAAAATTTTGTCAGCAAAAGCAAATATGTAAATGTTAATTCTATCACTAATTTTTAAATTAATATTTTAGTCAGAGTATTTCAACATTAGTCAAGTTGACGCTAATGCGTTTTTATTTCAAAATTTATTTAATTTAGCATCGGTTTAACAAACACTTAATAAAATATATTTTTAACATTAATTTAATTTGCATAGATTTGGCTCATGCTAATAATAATAACTTAAAAAATTATGATACAAGGTCTTATTCTTCAATAAAGTAAAATACAAATGAAAAAGTAGAAAAAGAATTATAATAGACGAAGGAGACGAGTGTAGATGAAAGAGATGAATATGGATGAGAACAGTATTTATGATGGAGATGTGCATGAAAAAAAGAGTTGAATGTGATGAGATTTATTAGTGTGAATGAATGAGATAAATGTGTAAATATTTATACAGAAAATAAAAGAGAAAATTTTGAGTAGGAGATTTTTCATTTTTAAACTTGGGCTAAAAACAATCTATGATTTTGATCACAAATACACATAGATTATTCATAACATATATATAAATTAATAGATAAATAGAAATATAAAAGCATATAAATTTAGAGAAGTTAACGAAGGATGTATATAGTGTTTGTCTATTGCTCTAAACATAGTTGGTATTAGACTATCTTTGTTATCTATATGTATATTTATATAGTTGTTATAGCATCATGAGGAGATTGAGATCCCAAATATAGAGATATGGTGACTCAAGTGTCACCTTTCCTTAATGGGCAGACCACGTGCCTAGATTTTCATAATTATTTATATGCAATAATCTTGCACTCTCATCTCACATTCAACTTAATTTCATCACTCATATCTCATATGTTTCCACTTTGCCAGATAAGCACTTATTTTCAAGACATAAAATATACCAAAAAATCACTTTTTGTATTAAAACTATTGACTGATAAATAAATAAACAGAAGTTTGTAAAAATTATATGAACTAACTAAAAGTCTTTAACCTTACATAAATAGTTTCTTGGAATAAAGGTTAACAAAAAAAAAAAAGTAGATCTCTCCACCAAAATACTTAATTGATATTGTGTGTCATTTTTTCCTTCTCTAATTCTTTCTTTATATTCTTTACGTAGACATCTTTGTTTTCTCATTTTTCCGACGTTATTTCTTCTTTTAATACTTATTAAAATCATTTAATCCCTTTTCATAATATTGTCATTTTGTTTTCTATAATTATATGATATTTATATATAATTAATTGTTAATTTTTATTCGATAGTATATTATTTATTATATTAAAATTATTTAAAATGAAGTATTTTTTTAACTTTTAATTCTGTGTGTACTGCTTAATTTATGAGATATATATATGCATTTTTCCAAAATCTTTTGGGTGAGGTACACTGTGAAGTCAAAATCAACGCCTAATTATTCTTCGTTTCAATCGGAATCATGACAGATCACGGGATCAAATCTTCTTTTAATTATGCTCGTCGTTGAAAATAAAATTACCCTCTAATTATATACTTGCAATTTCAGATTTTCAATCAATATTTGTTTGAACTTTTATCTTTCAATCATTTAATTATGCCACTATTTTCTCTTTCACACTATGCCATTCTTGGCAACTATCTAAATTTATCTATTCTTTTGTTGAAAAATCTCATCAAGTATATCTGTATTTTTTTTTGAAGTTATTATTAATAAGGTTTAATCCTTTTCGACATCCCTATTTATGTACGAATGTCTCAATTGGGTCCTCGTTTTCTAAAGTTAATCAAAATGGTCCTTAATTTTGAAAATTGATATCAATTGAGTCCTTTCCGTTAAGTTGGCTGGACGGCGTTAAAAAAATTGATGAGTGGATGCTGAGATGACGAACGAACGCTCGTCCATCAGCGAACGAACGCTCGTCGACCACCGAACGAACGGTCGTCCAGTGTGGAAAGAACGGTCGTCCAGCAGTAAGAGGTCGACGAGCGTTCGTTCGCTGGTGGACGAGCGTTCGTTCTCTCAGCATCCACTCATCAATTTTTTTAACGTCGTCCAGCCAACTTAACGGAAAGGACTCAATTGATATCAATTTTCAAAATTAGGGACCATTTTGATACACTTTAAAAGGACTCAATTGATATCAATTTTCAAAATTAGGGACCATTTTGATACACTTTAAAAAACGAGGACCCAATTGAGACATTCGTACATAAATAGAGATGTCGAAAAGGATTAAACCTATTAATGATGTAATAAATGAAAATGCTTCTTGGTTTTTTACTAGTTATAAGAAGAGATAATATACTTAGATTAAGAGATAAAAACTAAGATTTACGTTGTAAATGTTTAATGATGTTTCGTAGATTGAATGAATGAGAATCCAAGAGGAAAGTTGAAGGAAGTGAAGATATGAAGATAGGCATGACAGAGACATTTCAGCCTTTTCATTTACAGGTTCATTGAGAGGACAAAGAAACATATGTGCGGAAAATAATTCCATAAAGGAACAAGTGCAGGAGGTGTTTCTGAAAAGTAGAAGAAGATAATAGTGCAAAATCTATATATTGTGATTCCAATTAAGGAAGGTTTTAAAGTTAGTTTCTAAAAAAGAACATAGTGGTCATTTAATTTAAGATTAAATATATTTTTAATTTTTAAATTTAAACACAAAATTGAAATTTGTGTATATTTCAAACTTTAATATAATTTTATTTTTAAACTTGAAAAAAAATTCTAACTCAATTGTCGTAATTTTTTTTTATACTATTTAATATATTTTAATACACATTTCAACCTAAAAGATAGTTAACACGAAAGAAAAAAAATTGACATAATTAAGTTAAAAAGATTATATTTATTTATTTTTTAAGTTTAGAAACTAAAATATATCAAAATTTGAAACAGAAAAATTATATTTTCGTATATAAGTTTAAGAATTAAAAATATATTCAACCATTTAATTAACTTTTTCATCAACCCAGTTGATTATCAAACCCCAAAGTCTTCCTCTTTGCCCTACTTGGTAGCACTGGTTTTTGACATTCCTGCCTCTCTTCCCAAAACAACCACAGTCTTCGTATAGGTTAGTATTGTGCTTTAATTCTTAATTAATTTTAAAATATATGTACATTTAACCTTATAATTAGAGTTGTTTCTTATATTAAAGTTTAAAATTTTGTATTAAGAATATATTTAAGTTAGATATGTCTAATTTGAAATATTGCATATTAGACTTTTTAATTTTAAATATGGTTTTGTTGTTATTTTTTATTGTCTTTTGTTATGATTTATAATTACATGTAGAACGTACTGGTTTTGGGTTAAAGGGTATATATTTAGAATTTGGCGTTATAATTGTTATTATGTCAATTTATAGTTTAATTCTACCATACATTGCATTGAGGAAAACTTAGTTTCTAATTCAAGATTCAATATAAAGATTGAATACTATCTCTATTTCTAAAGGATGAAAGATATTCATAGACCAAGTTCTTATGAATAATTGAATATAATCCATCCAACATTACCTACGAATTATTATGTATGTAATTTACACGCATAAATATTACTTACAAAATACAGGATTATTTCGTATGTGACTTACATATAAATTATTCCATATGTAGTTTACCCAACATTACATACATAATAATAATAATATATAATATTATCTAAATTGTATTATTTACGGAATCGTATGTAACATTACTTATAAATTCTTTTCATATTAAATTTGCTTATGTCTATTTTTCATATGGTTTTAATAATGATAATAATAAAAGTAATATTAAGAATAAATAATAAAGGAAAATAATAATATTAATAAGAATAATAATATATTTTCTTATTATTTTGTGCGACCTTCACAGTGTTTTTATTGGTTTTCACACGTAACCGATTAAAGCTTATAATATCGGAACATCTTATAGTATTTAATTTACAATTTAATACAGATTTCAACAGTATATCAATTTTTTAATTATAATAAACAAAGGATAATTTTGTAATTTAATAAACATTTTTTGGTTTATCACATAGGTCAAATTCTTGACAAACTTTACTTTTAAATCCATTCCCAATCACCTCCAAATCTCTTAAAAAAAATACACAATTTACTCTCAAATCTCTTTAAATTCATTCACTTCTTCTCTCTCAACTCTACTCCCTCAAGTGAACACATCCTAAATAATTATTTAGAGAAACTTTTGTATCCCAATTGTTCAAGTTTTACACGTTTGTTGACAGTACTATGATTAATTAATTAATCTTATAATAAAAGGTTTAAAGAATAATTCTGATGTATTATTTCAAAGAGTAGAGTACCATATATATAACACAAATTATTATAATTCTAAATTAGAACTAACACAATATTTGATTGTCTAATATTCCTTAATAGAATATTTTGCATATCTTAACATTTTAAAACAAGAAATATGTGAATCGATAAAAATTTCACAAAATTGCTAAAGTTGTTACATAAATTGCTTCCAAAAAGTAATACATTACTAACTCATCACTATGAGGCAAATATGTCTAATAAGTTTGGAATATAAAAAAACACATGCATGTACAAAAGCTTAGTGATAATAACAAGTTGAGTACAAATAATATCTATTCACCAAATAATATTTTTTATGTTATCTGAACGGTTACTTGTTGGATATTCATGAAAAAATATCAAGAATATAACAAATCTAGAAATATTCATTTATTCCAACAATTATTATATATATATATATATATATATATATATATATATATTATCACCATTATAAAAAAAATGTTTTAAATAATGTGAAATTCTACAAAAATTCATCAACTTTCTCAAACCTTGCATTTGCAAGTAAAAAAAATTGAAGTAAAGGAAAGACGTCATCACAAAAAATAGCTTTTAGACATATATAAAAGACACAACTCAATTATTTTTGTCTCTAACAAAGTTGAGACTTTAAACTAGTCATGTTCATGTCTGACATTGTTGTCCAAACCCAACTCCATCTTACAAAGGCAAGAAAGATGTAACACCTAAAGCATCTTTTATTATTCAACAAAAAACAAGATTTAAAATAGAATAATTTTGAGAAAATTTGAACTTTGTTTTTAGGGACTTGTAAAATATACACCTTAATTATTCCTTACTCGAATAAAGAAGAGACTCCAAGCAGGTCATGTTCATCTCTGACACAGTTGCCTATGATCACCCCTACTTTTATAAAATAAAGTAAAAGAAAAAAGAAATTGTAACAGCATACACCACTTATTTATTTCACTGAAAACATAAAATAGATTAATTGAAAGAAAATTCGAAACTATTTATAAAAAAACAAAGGGGCATGGACAAGTATATATTCACAATAAAAACATTAAATTACAATTTTCACCCCTTTTATTCTTTAGGTGTAATTTCGGTCTTCCTATTTATTTTTTCTCCAAATTTAGCTTTTATTTAAAAAAAAATAAAAGTTTGGGTCAAAATTAAATTTTCTACACTTTATTTTTACATTTTAATCAATTAATTATCTCTTGTCATTGTCTTAGATGAATATTGTTTTTATTAGTAGAAACACATGCCTCTGTTTTGTGATAATAAAACGAATTAATTAAATTTTAAAAAATAATTATAAAATTTAAAAGATAAAATAATAAAATAGTTTATATTAATGAGGATAAAATCCACCAGAAAAATATGTATACCAAAAAATAGTTATGAGGTGGTTACAAAATCAAACCTCTTAAATAATAGATACTTTATTAATAGGGATAAAATAGGTAAAAATATTGTACATGAAAAAATAATTTTGAAATGAAAACAAAATCAATCCTCTTTATTAATAGATATAAATAATTTAGTAAAACAAAGAAAAAGGAATAAAACAGAAATGATTGAAGATATAAGATGTGTTAAGAAGTGACTTAAAGTCCACAAAATTAGCTTAATAGGTGAGATTTTTACCCACTTATATATTATAATAAATTGACCTTATCTCTAGTCGATGTGAGACTTCCAACATACTCCTCTTACGCCGAGGTATGGACATCATCTTGAACATGCGACTAGACATTAATGGATGGTTCGATAACGGTCTGATAGCAGATGGAACAACATGTCCAACAAACAACAAATATCGTTATAGTTAATGGCAATAAATATCGATGTGGGACTGACTTCCAATAAGATGAAAATTGTTGATTGTGTAAGATTTGTTAGCTAAAATCATGTATGAAAATTAAAGTAACCAGAAATTAGAATTTAGTTTATTCCATATTGTTTTGTTGATGAAAAAATAATAAGAAAAAAAAAATTAATCCAAGTTGCAAAAGAAAGAAGTAAGGAATAATATGATTATGAAGATGAGCTCATTGTTTCTTTGTCATGCCCCCACCATATCCCCATAAGAGATTTGGTGACTCAAGTGCTACCTTTATTCCCTTGGGTTCACATCACGTGCCTACTAATTATATAATCAATGCACATGCTCCACACATTCAAACTTTTATCAAATACATATATCTATTAATTAGGGTTTTGATTTGTCTAATCTTGTTTCTACATTTTAAGATGAGTACTTGGTTTGAAACATAATTGATGGACCATGGAAATTAGACAAAGTTATTAGAAACGTTATTATGTGTAGGTTGACAATGATGTTTCTTACTATTATGTTTATACTTTCCAATGGTTTGGGATGAGTCATGAGTGGTCTTGTCTTCATTCTTACTTTGATTATGTCATTGCCCTCATGCAAAGGAGATTCTGGAGATATAAATTATTTGAGCCACTAATCATTATTATTATTATTCCCTTAACGGTGAGAAAAAAAATATATTTTTTTGTTGGTTTTGTAACTTGAAAAAAAAATTGCAACTAGTTCGTGATGACTATAAAAATGAAGATTTGCTATAATGTAAAAGCTGTCATGTCGAAATGTACTAAAATTTGAAGTAGTGGACAATTATTTGATCAATTATACAAAAAAATAAATAAATAAATAAAAACTAGGGTTGGACATTGGTACGTACCAATGTATTTGAGAAGCATAACAGTTGTCTCATGCCTCAAGATGTAGAAGCATTTTAGTGTTGGAACATGGATATAAGAAGTGTCATCTTATTTGCCATTCAGAATGATATAGATTCAATTACCCTTTAAATTTTGATAAGTATTTTCACAAGATAATTAAAATATGTAGATTTTTTTTTTTCAATTTAAGCTATTTTATTTTTAAATGTTTTGTTTAAATAACAATATAAAAGTTTTGAATTTTAATATTTTTATCAAGTTCATTACTCTAAAATATAGAAAATTATTTTCGTATTAATTGATATTTACAAGAATATGAATTGGTAATGTTTTTTAATAAATATTGTTCATCTAAAGTTTATCTGTAATTTTTAGTTCATGTTAGAAAATGAATTTTTTCCATTGATATACTAGTTAAATTATTTTAGCTAATTAATGTTGATTTTACATATTAAAATTAATGTTGACTACGATTATTTTGGTTAAAATTAGTTAAAGAGTTTCTTTTACAATGTCATTGTCCAATGTTATTTTATGATAATTTTTTTACTAATGTGAGTTAAAGAACAAAAAAAAACTGAAGCTCTCAGTGTGTATGGATGTGTGAGATTGTATGCCTTTATGTGTTTGTGTGTGAGTATATGTTTGTCGTATTTGTGTGTATGTGACTCAAGTGCAAAAAAAAGGTGTATTGAAGCTTCAAATTTAAGATACATTGTTAGCTCAAAACAAGTTAGTACGTAACAATTGGAAGCTCTTCTGGAAAAAATTTCAGCACTTCTTTCATGAGTTTGGAAACATATGTCAAGATCAATATTAACAACAAGTACAAAGTTGTGAGTTATGTTGTCACGCCTCATTAATTACCCTGCTGCGTCACCTGTTGGCTCTCTTAAATGCACCACGCCACTTGCTCAGAGGTATTAAAAATGCACTAAAACTCTGATATCATGAGCTGCCAAGTGTCAAAATGGAACATTCTGAAGTCAGTAAGTGAGGGCAGGTGTCAGCAGAAGGGCGCACGTCTGTTTTTGGGGCGTGGGCAAACAGAAAAATCATTTCTGAAAAACTCTGCTCATTCTTCTGCACACTTCTTCTTCTTCCTAACTTCAGATCTCCATTTTCTCCACCTTCTCTCTAGAAAACCTTTCACTTCTCTCTACTGCAACTCACCATCCTCTGCTCCGATTACTATTTAGGCACCGTAGAAGGATCCCTGTTGCCTTGAGCTTTCACCAGAACCGAACACTTTAGCGTTCTGAAACCGGTAAGTTCGTTTCCCTTCAAACTGTCGTTCTTGTGCGCATGCACGCCCAAACTCTGGGTGATGAAATTCTTTAGTTAAATACTGAACCGTTTTCATCTATCTTTGATGATTGATTCATATAGTATTAAGCGTTGCGGAGAGAAGGAAATTGTAAATTTACAAGTCAAGTTACACATTGTAGGACGTCTGTTCACGTTAGAGGTAAGGGAAGCTTATTTGATTTAATTCATATGTTTTGATTGTTATGAATGTTCGCTGTTTGCTGGATTGAATGTGATTTATGATGATTAATCTGCATGATGATGTTGGATATGTATCAATGTGAAAGTATGTAAATGGATATTGAATGTGAAGTATAAAGTATGAACTGATGTATGGTAAATATGAGATGAACTATAGTATGATTATTGGGAAGTATGAAATGTATATGCTGAAAAAATGAGAGTACTGTAAGTGAGATTTTGAATATGAAATTCCTATGATATTGAACGTTCGTTATCGAAACGGTCTTTGACCGTTTGGTATTCTCAGTAACTTCTTTGAAATAGCTGAACCCTTTCATTTGGAGAGGATTCTATTTGAGGACGAACGCCCTCTTATATTAGTTTTACGTTTGAGCTTTCGGCCAAACGTAGATATCCTGAGTGTTGTGTGAGAATTTGAGAAGCTTGAAATTATACATTTGGACACTTAACCATTTTGTTAAAATCATGAATGTAAACATCTCATCGTATATAAATTCCATGTTTTATGATTTTGAATCAGCGATGGGTCTCGACCCAAAGCGTACGTCCTAAGTGGCGCTCGGTCTTATACCGAACGCTCGTCTCAATGCGTATGTTATAAAGGAACGCTCGGTCCTATACCGAACGTTCGTTCTTCCCGTAATTTCCAACGAGCTGAAATAGCGTTCGTCCTAAAACTTAATTAGCGTTCGTCCTAAATTTCAGTAAATTCACGTACCGCGTTCGGTTATTTACTGGCAGTCGGTTATTCTAACTAAATTGTACTTAGTACATTTAGTACTCGTTGTTGGTATCTTCATTCAGTTGAATTGACTCTGAATCTTGGTCTTTGAATTATTCTAAGTATAAGTTGAATCGTTCTAGAGTCAGTTCATTTAACTGATTCAAATTGTAATGACATTCGTCATGAAAGATGGGCCAGCTTTATCCCTTCAGAAAAGAAGTTCTTTCAGTCTCACTCTCTACGTTCGTCCTCGTTATAAAGAGGATTGAACGCTCGTCTTTTTATGAAAGTGGAACTAAGAATGAAAATGTGATTAAAAGAAAGAGTTATGATGTGCGAACGGTATAAGAGATGAAATTATGTTTGTGGATTTTGAACGAGCGTTCTAGGGAGGAACGACTCTTGAATGGAAATTGAGATTTGTAAAGTATGAATGTGGTAAGCTTAGCTGGCGGGTCATCCTGATATTCCGTGAGTGCTCGTTCTCAAGTAGAGAGGAGTATGTCATGTGTGGGAATGGCAGGAGGTCTTAGTCCATAACTGTAACTTGGACAGAATGGACTAACCTCAGGTGGCAGCTGACGAGTATTCTAGTTATCCCACCTGGGTGCATGGACGTCGTAGCTACACAGAATTCATACAGTCCGGACGGTCAGTCTAGTATCAAGAATTTGACTGAGTTAACGAATGAATTGAACGTATGTGTTGTAACTTATTTGATGTGTTTGATATGTATGAAATGTATGTTTTACTTGAATTAAATTCAATAAGCTTACCCTTCGTTTTCCATTGTGTTGTCTGTATATGTGTATCCGTCTTGTCCTTGCAATGATCATCCGTGTGGATGTGAGCAGAGGTAGATGCATCTCTGGAGGAAACGCTTGGAGAGGAAATCATTGCTGAAGATAATTTGGTAGATGTTGAAGTGAAGGCCGAACAGTAGTACGTTCGGTTATTTACTAGTTTAGTTAGAATAGCGGGCCATTCTAGAGCGTGCGCCTTTTTACTTTAAGTAAATATTTGGACGTTCGGTATTTTTTTTATTTTGTAAACCGTTCGTTCTTAAATTTTAGTGAACGCTCGTACATTTATTGGTATTTATGTAAGGCCGTTCGGCCATATGCGAACCTTATCTCTTTAAGTGTAAAACTGTTTTGTCATATTAATACATGTGATTATTCTATTATATAGTTGTTGACTGTATAATTTTGGGATGTTACATTATTGGTATCAGAGCAGTTTTGTTCTATTAAAGGACACTGTAGGTTATGGGTGCACTGTGTTTTTGCTGTGTGCTTAATATGTGTTTAATGAGTTAATTTTTTTCAACTCTTTGAACATGACTAACGCTCGTTTTTCTCTGTTCCAGAGAACAAATGGCTCCTAGACTCCCTCCTCCTCCACAACCCAATGAATCTGATACGTCCAACAACACCAGGTTGTTGGAATCTGTAATTGATAGACTGCAGCAACAGAATATCACGTTAATGGAGCAGAACGCCACTCTGATGCAGCAAAATCAGAACGCTATGCAGAGTATGGAGGCCGCTCGCGCCAACTCTGAAGCGACTCAGAGGCAGTTAATGGATATTCTTGCTGCTACCAGAGGCACGCCAGGAGCGTCCTCTTCCACCGCTACACCACATGCTGAATGGAGTTTGGAAAGTTTCCTCCAACACCATCCTGCAAAATTCAGTGGAAAATGCCTTCCTGATGAGGCAGATCAATGGCTGCGTGACATGGAGAGGATTTATAATGCAAAGAGGTGTCCGGATGAAAATCGTTTGGCTTTTACAGAATATCTTCTAACTGGAGAAGTGAGCCACTGGTGGGCGAGCGTGAAGGCTATACTGACGGACGCTCACAGTCCTATTACTTGGGAAGTTTTCAGAAGCAAATTCTATGAGGAGTACTTCCCGGATAGCGTTCGTTTTGCTAAGGAAGTGGAATTTTTACAACTGGTGCAAGGGGGAATGTCAGTTTCGGAATATACAAAGTATTCCAGCTGACGAGTATCCCACCTGGGTGCATGGACGTCGTAGCTACACAGAATTCATACAGTCCGGACGGTCAGTCTAGTATCAGGAATTTGACTAAGTTAACGAATGAATTGAACGTATGTGTTGTAACTTATTTGATGTGTTTGATATGTATGAAATGTATGTTTTACTTGAATTAAATTCAATAAGCTTACCCTTCGTTTTCCATTGTGTTGTCTGTATATGTGTATCCGTCTTGTCCTTGCAATGATCATCCGTGTGGATGTGAGCAGAGGTAGATGCATCTCTGGAGGAAACGCTTGGAGAGGAAATCATTGCTGAAGATAATTTGGTAGATGTTGAAGTGAAGGCCGAACAGTAGTACGTTCGGTTATTTACTAGTTTAGTTAGAATAGCGGGCCATTCTAGAGCGTGCGCCTTTTTACTTTAAGTAAATATTTGGACGTTCGGTATTTTTTTTATTTTGTAAACCGTTCGTTCTTAAATTTTAGTGAACGCTCGTACATTTATTGGTATTTATGTAAGGCCGTTCGGCCATATGCGAACCTTATCTCTTTAAGTGTAAAACTGTTTTGTCATATTAATACATGTGATTATTCTATTATATAGTTGTTGACTGTATAATTTTGGGATGTTACATTATTGGTATCAGAGCAGTTTTGTTCTATTAAAGGACACTGTAGGTTATGGGTGCACTGTGTTTTTGCTGTGTGCTTAATATGTGTTTAATGAGTTAATTTTTTTCAACTCTTTGAACATGACTAACGCTCGTTTTTCTCTGTTCCAGAGAACAAATGGCTCCTAGACTCCCTCCTCCTCCACAACCCAATGAATCTGATACGTCCAACAACACCAGGTTGTTGGAATCTGTAATTGATAGACTGCAGCAACAGAATATCACGTTAATGGAGCAGAACGCCACTCTGATGCAGCAAAATCAGAACGCTATGCAGAGTATGGAGGCCGCTCGCGCCAACTCTGAAGCGACTCAGAGGCAGTTAATGGATATTCTTGCTGCTACCAGAGGCACGCCAGGAGCGTCCTCTTCCACCGCTACACCACATGCTGAATGGAGTTTGGAAAGTTTCCTCCAACACCATCCTGCAAAATTCAGTGGAAAATGCCTTCCTGATGAGGCAGATCAATGGCTGCGTGACATGGAGAGGATTTATAATGCAAAGAGGTGTCCGGATGAAAATCGTTTGGCTTTTACAGAATATCTTCTAACTGGAGAAGTGAGCCACTGGTGGGCGAGCGTGAAGGCTATACTGACGGACGCTCACAGTCCTATTACTTGGGAAGTTTTCAGAAGCAAATTCTATGAGGAGTACTTCCCGGATAGCGTTCGTTTTGCTAAGGAAGTGGAATTTTTACAACTGGTGCAAGGGGGAATGTCAGTTTCGGAATATACAAAGTATTCCAGCTGACGAGTATCCCACCTGGGTGCATGGACGTCGTAGCTACACAGAATTCATACAGTCCGGACGGTCAGTCTAGTATCAGGAATTTGACTAAGTTAACGAATGAATTGAACGTATGTGTTGTAACTTATTTGATGTGTTTGATATGTATGAAATGTATGTTTTACTTGAATTAAATTCAATAAGCTTACCCTTCGTTTTCCATTGTGTTGTCTGTATATGTGTATCCGTCTTGTCCTTGCAATGATCATCCGTGTGGATGTGAGCAGAGGTAGATGCATCTCTGGAGGAAACGCTTGGAGAGGAAATCATTGCTGAAGATAATTTGGTAGATGTTGAAGTGAAGGCCGAACAGTAGTACGTTCGGTTATTTACTAGTTTAGTTAGAATAGCGGGCCATTCTAGAGCGTGCGCCTTTTTACTTTAAGTAAATATTTGGACGTTCGGTATTTTTTTTATTTTGTAAACCGTTCGTTCTTAAATTTTAGTGAACGCTCGTACATTTATTGGTATTTATGTAAGGCCGTTCGGCCATATGCGAACCTTATCTCTTTAAGTGTAAAACTGTTTTGTCATATTAATACATGTGATTATTCTATTATATAGTTGCTGACTGTATAATTTTGGGATGTTACATATGTGGTGGGAGATCATGTTAATGGATAATGTGCCATGAAAAATATATCTCGAGAAGAAATTAATTAATTATATGGATAATCAAGTCTACCAAGGTAATTATGGAAATTATAATCAAGGTGAAAG
Source organism: Vigna umbellata (assembly GCF_018835915.1). Next base: position 21,033 of record NW_025905617.1, read on the forward strand.
TTTTATCCAAGCATGAGACAAGCTGAATCTTCAAATAGACCATCACATCAACAAAAACAACAACAACCTTCCTTGCATGACATGACATCAAAGCTTGAAGAGACATGTCAACAATTCAATTAAGTTTTCATCTCTAATCACAAAAACACTAAAGCCTTTATCTATAATTTGGAGACTTAAGTGGATCAATTAGCTGAGAAGTTGAAAGAAGTCAAATTTAACAACCAACTCTGAGGGTGTTGGAGGAGAGAGAGGTTGAAAAAGATAGTAAATAGAATGAGAGTGAAGAAATAGTTTGCTTGATTCATGGACATATTTAAACAACTAGAAATCATAATTCTTTTCTGTAAAGTAACAAATATATTTTAAACCTACTTATAAACTATGAATTAGTCTATGAATTAGTCTGTGAGACTTCTAACAATTAAAGCATTCAATTTAAAAGTGAAGGTCATTCACCTTAAATGGGGTTTTCAATTTTCTTTTCCAAAATAACAGTGATTCACCGTAACGTTGTAACAGGATATGCAGTTTTGCGATCTAAACACTTGATTTACCATGCGCAGCGGAAAAAAATTTGTTTTAAGTAACAATCAAGAAATAAAGCTAAACAAACTTACTATCTATGGCACTAGTGAACAACATCAATAATTCTTATCATTTAGAGATTATCTTACAAGAAACCACAAAGCAATTCACATAAGAAGCTCAGACTCATAAACATATAATCACTTATGAAATTCTATAACTCCCAAAGCTGAGAAGACACGACAAACAAGCTGAAAATGAGAAAATCCTGAGAGTTTGGATAAATTATGAAATTCTTTCTCAGTTCTTTCAGTGCCAGCATCCAAAAACATAAGGTTGTCAAAGCCAGTGACCATTTTATCTGCATCTGTTGAGTCAATTGCTTCAGGCATTATCATCTCCATAACAATTACCTTTCCCTTTTCTGGCAAAGCTTTGTAGCAATTCTTTAAAATTTCTACACATTTTTCATCCGACCAATTGTGTAATACTGCCTACAATTATCAACAAACTATGCAAAAGTAAACAGTTTTTCAAGTCACAAATTCAAACTTAAATAAAAATAAAAAAGTTAAGTGAGATATAAAAAGGAATTTATAAACATTAAATTTTAATATTTGATATTAAAAATAGTGTTACATGTTTTATATAAATTTAAACAACTCATATTTTAAAAATTTTAATTTAGATAAACTATTTGAGAAATAGACTAACCTTTAATATTATTGCATCACCTTCTGGAACACTTTCAAACATGTTTCCTTCAACTTGCTTTATCCCTTCACGAGAATTTAATTAATTTCACTCAGCATAAAGTAAATAAACAAATGAAACAATAAATTCCATCTGAAATAGCTAGTTTTATAAGAGTAATATTAAAGCATAATGGAAAAGTAGAGAAAAAGGAAACATATATACCTGAATAAATGGGAGCATTTTGTATAACATGAGGCAAATCAAAATTAATGCCCTTAATAGAAGGATAATTGGAGATTATCATATTAAGATTTTGGCCAATGCCACCACCCACATCAACTAGCAAAGATATTTTATCAAATCCTCTATACATTTCTATAATCTTCTTAATCTCGATTGTGCCAAGATTACTCATTGCTTCATTAAAAATATTACTCAGTGTGGGATCCGAGCATATGCCTTCATAAATAGGCACTCCATGAACCTTCTGGTACAAGCCCTTCTCAAAGTCCAAAAGTGCCTCCTTGTAGTTCAGCCTAATCAAAAAACCAAACACCAATGTAAATAAATTCGGTCAAAATTACCTATCTTTAATATAAGTGTCCTCTAACTAAAAGCATGGAGTAATGGTTTAAATGATTAAAGCTTATGGTTGGACTGAAACTGATAATTTAGTCAATAAATTTCTCAGTTGATGGGTTCACAGAAGTGTGACTATCTAGTTGAATCCTTAGTCAATAAAACTCTATAAATATGATATTAATGATAATTTATTTTCACATTTTGCATTAATTGAGATTTAACTTCAAGGTTCTGACCAATTACGGGCTTGAGTATTAGATGACTTGAGTATTAGATAATCTTTATATGATGTGTTGCTCTTTCCATTACCACCAAATGCTCACTGTATCACTCCATACCTAATTTATCATTGTTATAAAACGGATGTCAACATACGTTTCGCCTTCAATGGATGATGTTGACATCCGTGAACGGATGTTGATATTTGTTTACATATTTTATTTTTTATTTTTTATTTTTTTATTTAAAAAAAGAAAAGAAAACTTCAACAGATGTGCTACATCCGTTAATTTTTCTTCAACGGATGTCGTTTAAAAAAAGAGGTGGGGGTGTAGGATATTTTAAAATATAAAAGATAGTTTTGGAATTTAAAAAAAATGTAGTGGTGCAGGGAGCAATGTGGGGTGGTGTAAGGAGCAACTCTCTTATATGATAGATCCTGATATGTTAACAACTTTTTTTAAGAACTTTTTGATAATGGATCACGTGTCACTGTTTTAAAAAAGTTATAAAAAAAAGTGGTTTAATCCTTTTCGACATCCCTATTTATGTACGAATGTCTCAATTGGGTCCTCGTTTTCTAAAGTGTATCAAAATGGTTCTTAATTTTGAAAATTGATATCAATTGAGTCCTTTCCGTTAAGTTGGCTGGACGGCGTTAAAAAAATTGATGAGTGGATGCTGAGATGACGAACGAACGCTCGTTCACCAGCGAACGAACGCTCGTCCATCAGCGAACGAACGCTCGTCGACCACCGAACAAACGGTCGTCCAGTGTGGAACGAACGGTCGTCCAGCAGTAAGAGGTCGACGAGCGTTCGTTCTCTGGTGGACGAGCGTTCGTTCGCTGGTGGACGAGCGTTCGTTCGCTGGTGGACGAGCGTTCGTTCGCTGGTGGACGAGCGTTCGTTCGCTGGTGGACGAGCGTTCGTTCGTCATCTCAGCATCCACTCATCAATTTTTTTAACGCCGTCCAGCCAACTTAACGGAAAGGACTCAATTGATATCAATTTTCAAAATTAAAGACTATTTTGATACACTTTAAAAAACGAGGACCCAATTGAGACATTCGTACATAAATAGGGATGTCGAAAAGGATTAAACAAAAAAAGTTGTTTAAAGAACATTTTGCTTATATGATAGTGTTTGGAGTGTTGGAAAATTGAAACCGGATAGTAGAAGACGAATACCTGACAGTATAGAGGACAGCCCAAAAAAAATATCTTTACAAGATCTATTTGGTTATTATTTTGAGCTGTGAAATGAATTATTTTTATTTGATGGGTATCAAATGTACAAGTGAGTCATATACTGACCTTAGAAGCTAGGCTTTTTATAAAGTCAGATCAGAGATAAGCTTAATTAGTAAAATGTTAATAACATCCTTCAAAATCTAAATCTATCTTATTCGAGTTCAAGCTGTTACGTCAAGTTAATTTTGTAAACTTCAACTACACATAAACTCAATAAGAGGAACTTTTCAGCTGAAAAATTACTACATTACGAAAACAAGAATAGGAATGCATTACGTTATAAGACTCTTTGATACGTTGGATAATTTTTATAATAATTTTTTTTCAATACACCATCTATCATTATTTTATTGGTTTATTTAAATTTATTTCTAAAAAAATATTTAAAACAATCACAAACTACTGCATATATGTAGTAAAAGAATTATTAAAAAAAATTGTTATAAAAACATTTTCTCAGATTATATTGCGCAACTGCAATACTTACAAGACATGGACGATGGAAGGGTGACTAAGAAAAGTTGATAGGGGAGCCAGAGAGCCCTTGCTGTGATCTTTGACGAAGTAGTGACCAACATGAGAAAGATGGTATAACCTCTGAGGTTCACCATTTTCGTTTGTGCGAGTTGAACAAGTGAGAAGAGAATGAGTAACAAGCAGAGACAACATGCGATCAATCCTGCGAGCCAATTCTGGGTGCTGTGTTGGAAGTTGAGAGGCAACATCAGACGCTGTCACACCAACTCCTGTTGGAGATGCCTTTGCTATGATCTCAAACAAGTTTAGCTCAATCGATGCATTCAAAACTGCAGAATATATTGAACCAAAGCAATGCTGCATTGCAGAGATGCATGCTTTTTCCTCCTCTGCATAATTCGACTCCATTCTCCACTTTCTTTTCCTCTCTCTCTGCTGACTGCAAAGTTACTGTTCTAACTTTTCCTTTTTCTACGAAAAATATCACTTTTCCTCGGTACTGTTATGTACTGTCATGTCGCTCTTTGGGCTGTTACTTCTGCACCCCATTTTTTTCTTACTACACCTCTCTAATTTATACACCTACGTCACTTGCGTCCTCCTTCTCCAATTCCCTTTTTCCACCAACACTGTTACACATAGTCAACACTTCATTGTTCTTCTTCCTCACCATGTTTTTGCAGTATATATATATATATATATATATATATNACAAGCAGAGACAACATGCGATCAATCCTGCGAGCCAATTCTGGGTGCTGTGTTGGAAGTTGAGAGGCAACATCAGACGCTGTCACACCAACTCCTGTTGGAGATGCCTTTGCTATGATCTCAAACAAGTTTAGCTCAATCGATGCATTCAAAACTGCAGAATATATTGAACCAAAGCAATGCTGCATTGCAGAGATGCATGCTTTTTCCTCCTCTGCATAATTCGACTCCATTCTCCACTTTCTTTTCCTCTCTCTCTGCTGACTGCAAAGTTACTGTTCTAACTTTTCCTTTTTCTACGAAAAATATCACTTTTCCTCGGTACTGTTATGTACTGTCATGTCGCTCTTTGGGCTGTTACTTCTGCACCCCATTTTTTTCTTACTACACCTCTCTAATTTATACACCTACGTCACTTGCGTCCTCCTTCTCCAATTCCCTTTTTCCACCAACACTGTTACACATAGTCAACACTTCATTGTTCTTCTTCCTCACCATGTTTTTGCAGTATATATATATATATATATATATATATATATATATACTCTTGTTATCAATATCAAAGTAAAAAAGAAATTGTTTCTCCTGTTGTTTTACCCTGGTTAGTAAAATTTTTAAGGGAATTGGGCTTGGTCAATTCGATTCATTTTTCTAATTGGAACACCACGTCGATCTTGTATTGAGCCAATAATGCTAATTAAACCTTCATAATTTTTCATTAATTATTCCATTTACAATTTATTAATAAATAATTTTGTAAAATTAAAATTTTTATCTTTCACTTGATGTAGTTGTGTTTTGTTCACACTTTAATTCATCTTTTTCATATTTTTAAATTATTATTTTCACATAAATAAAGTTGAACATTTTAAGTTACCAAATTTCACCAATAAGGAAAATAAACTAAAACATAGAATTTTTATAATTAATATTTATTTATTTTTGTATAATGTACAGTAAAGCAAGGCGTATTATATATATGATAACTACCCTAATCGATTAAAAACTTATTATATTTGTCATTAAAATGGAAGGTATAAAATTGGTCTAATTTTATAATTTAAAAATGATTCATACAATATAAAGTTTTGGTAATAATAAATATAAATAAACATTGAATTATTTATACATATAAAATATAAAGCTCAAAATTGATTGCGTTACTTGTTTCCTTATCAATGCTAACCAATTGTTCAAAATAGTGTCTAAAACACTAATTTTATATCAATACTAATTATACACACATACATATAACTTTTTTTCTTGTTTATGTATGAAAAGAAACAATATAGATAAACATATTATCATTTATATGTTACAAAATAATCTTAATTAAAATTGTTAAAATTTTATATATATATAAAATAATCTTAATTAAAAATATATTTTCAAAGAATCTTGGTTATAAAAGGCTCTAGTTATTAATAGATTAAGTTGAAAAAGCAGTTCAGAAAAAAGACTTCTATGACATCAAAAGATGATACGTGTCTAAATATCAACATTTAATTATCAGTACACAAATAATGGACTAGTAAAATAGCACGTGCACAAGGAACTTGTGGATGTGTATAGTTTTCGAACTATATTATAAAAAAAAATTAATATAGGTTAAAATTAGTTTATATATAAATTAAAACAAAATTTAGAAAATTTACATAAAAATTTGATATAAATTAATAAAGTTAATCTATTTATTTATTTATTTTTAAATTGATTTAAGAGAAGTTGATAAAAAAATATTCATAAATTAAAATCATATACTAGACGCCGGTCAAACGAAGTTTATATATAATGCTACTCATTCTTCTTTTCTTCTTAAAAAAAATTCAAACTTTGACACTCTCAACGAGTATTATTCATTGTAATATTTTTGAAAAACGTGGAGTTTTCACAAACCTTAAAAAGTATGAGGATTCGTATCATAATGTCGTTGGCATCTTATAATGGTATTCTTTGTGAGCATTGGTTCAAAGACAAATATCTTAAAATAATATTAAATATTATTTAATAAACATTTGTTTAATTTATTAGAATAGTATACACAAGATTTTTCTTTTATCTCTGTCTTTGTGTGTATAGTATAAATACATGCTACATTCCATTAAACCATCACACACTGCAATAAATACATCCTTTGAAACTAAAATGGCTTACTTTAAGAAGCTTATCTTAAACATGGTTATTATATTTCTGCTACTCTTATCATTGAATCTGACAGCAGCAAGGGTGCCCTTTTGGATGTCCCAACACAAACCATGTAAGTAACATTTAATCTTTTGAAATTGAACCAGTTAATGTTTCTGATTCAAGTTTTAACTATTTTTGTCTTCTCTCTCCAAAGTTCTTTTGTTTTGTTTTAGTTTAAAATTATTTGTAATTAGTATAATAATTTTGATTACTGATGAGTAAGTTCTAATATTTTGTTTTGGGAACCATTAAGATGGACGCCTTCTGAGAGCAGATGATCCACGAGACCATAATTATTATGTTCATCATCCATGAGAAGTCAGAGAGTACAATATTGGGTTTGAAGGAAAACTTTGCATATATTTTATAAAAACTGAATTTGATATTAAGATATTATTAGTATAGATTTTTTGGGAATTGAATTTGATTGTAATAGTTACGAATTTGTATTTGTATTTGACATAGTTATGTTTTATTTCATGTGATATTGTACTTGTAATCACACTATTAACAAAATGGTTTAATATAGATTATTTTTAATATTTTTTTTTTTTTTAGGAATTAGACTGTCTGCAATAGATGATAAACACTTGAGTTTCTAAAACTTTTAATAGAAAACCTTTGAAAAACAATAGCAAAAGACACACTTTTTTTATACTAGTTTGATCTAAATTAAGATACGTCTAGTCTTTCGTTAAATTCTTTTAAGGGATTCCACTAATCACGAATGATTGTAAACGAGTTTAATCACTTATGATTTACAACTAACCTACTGATTAGATGAGTATAACCACTCTTAATATCACTAGTTTATCGACTAGATGGTCTAATTCCATTAAATTAACCTTACAAGTGTTTTACTTTATTTCTGAATATAAATACAAAGTGTTTTAAAAGATTATAAAAACATAATAGTTAACTCTCTTTTAGAGGATTTGAAGTCAATACAATGACAGTGTGAACATATTGCGATAATATATATTGTTGCATGTCATCAAGAAAAAAAGAAAACTATCTATATCTTGTGATTTAAATATGGACATGTGTTAGTTTTCTAAATTAAGATAACATGGCACATGATAATCTATTATTTTCATTATGCAATCCATAGAGCTGATAAAAAAATTATCCATAAGAAAATGTTTATTGGAAATAATAATTTGAGAAGGGTTATACTTTGGTTTTGCGATCCACTATAAAAAAATGAGCGTTTATATTTTTTGATCAAAGTATTTTATCACCATGGTATATTTACTCCTATGTATCTATATTTTATAATTTATTTTAATATATATTATTATTTTTAATTATTCTTATTGAATTTGATAGAATGTTGGTATAACACTAAATAAATGAACAAGTTATTGTTTCTACTTATGTTGAAATAATATTATTCATGTTAATAATTTTATTTTGAAATATAATTTATTGATATAATATTGTTAAGGTTAATCACTTATTAAATATATTTAAATTATTAATTTTTGAGGTATCGAGTGTCCCAAAATAAAATTTTCGTTGAAGGTTAAGGAGAAGAAAGGTTTTAAAATTTGCTTTTTTCTTACAAATGATGCTAACATTTTCAACTGAAGTACTGGTGAGATAATATTGATAAGATGAATAAATATATTTGGAATTGTCTACGTTGAAGTTTGAAATTCTTGGTTTTATAAGATAATAAAATTTAAAATAATAAATATATTAGAATAGTATGCAGAAGATTTTTCTTTTATCTCTGTCTTTGTGTGTATAGTATAAATATTACATGCTACATTCCATTGAAACTTAAATGGCTTACTTTAAGAAGCTTATCTTAAACATAGTTATCATATTTCTGCTACTCTTATCGTTGAATCTGACAACAGCAAGGGTGCCCCTTTGGATGTCTCAATCTCATCAGAAACCATGTAAGTAACATTTAATCTTTTGAAATTGAACCAGTTAATGTTTCTGATTCAAGTTTTAACTATTTCTTTCTTCTCTCTCCAAAGTTCTTTTATTTTGTTTTAGTTTAAAATTATGATTAATTAGTATAATAATTTTGATTAGCAATATTTTGTTTTGGGAAACCATTAAGATGGACGGCTCCTTGAGAAAGCAGATGATCCACACGGCCATAATTATTATCTTTATACGCCTCCTCCTCAGAGAAGAAGATCCACAACACCATAATTATTATGCTCATCATCCATGGTTTGAAGGAAAACTTGCAGTGCAGAAGCATATAGATATAACTGCTTATATATGTATTGTAAATAATTTATTTATAACAAATAATTTTTATATATATCTGTATTACTTGATTAAGACTTCTATGACACCAAACTTTGAAGAGAATACGTGTGTCTAAATTTCAACCACGGATATGTCTTATTGAATTTGTGGTTCGCATTTGCATATGAACATTTTCCAACAACATTTTCTTATGAGTACACAAATAATGGATTGTTTCAGCTATATTATAAAAATAGAAAGGTTAATAGAGGTTAAAAATATAGTTTACATATAAATGAAAATAAAATTATGGAAAATTTAAATAAAAAACTTTATATGGATTATAAGCTTATTTATTTATTTATTTATTTTTAAGTGAGTCTAAGAGAAGTTGATAAATAAAAAAAACTAAAAACATATTACTATAGTCAAACGAAGTTTATATATAATATCACTAATATTTCCCTTCTTCCTTAAAAATCCGACTCGAGAATCTCAACTAGTATTATTTATTGTTATATTTATGAAAAATGGAGTTTAGGAACAACTAAAAATACGAGGAATATTCATGCAGTCGGTATTTGTTATTATGGGTGAGCATTTGTTCAAAGTCAAATATGTAGCGATTTCT
>NW_025905617.1:41684-57944 GCF_018835915.1 Vigna umbellata
ATATATATATATATATATATATGATACATTATATATCGTACATTATATTTAAAGTCATATAAGTCCTTCAATAATAATAAGCGAATTTAATGTTATGCTCTGTGCATAAAATTGACAGGTTCTGGAATAGCACACACAATATTGTTTTTCTCTATTTATATCGACTTCTCGTTCTATATTCTCACGTATTTGAAAAAATGTTTCCATCTAAGATGGCTTGTTATGAGAAGGTTTTGATGAAGATGATTTTTCTATTTGTGATTCTCTTATCAATGAATATGGCAACTGCAAGGGTACCCCTTTCCATTTCAGAGCCTCACAAACCAAGTAAGTCACCTACCATCCTTACAACAATTTATTAATCTTTCATCTTTAATTCATAAATTTTCTAATCTTCTACCTTTGAATTCCAGTATAATTAAACAACCATTTTTCATTCATTAAAAATATTAATTTAAATTTATTTTTTTTCATTACTTTTCCATATTGCCCTCAATTATATAATCGAAGAAGATGAAGATGCTTGAGATTAAAAATAAGAACATTTTAAAGAGAATGCTAAAAATGATTTCTATTTAAAACTCAGATTATTTTTTATCATAAAAAGCCTTTAATTTCATTATTTATATTTCTTTAGTATCAATGTTTAATTTATGTGGAATTACTGATTATTCATTTTCAATATTACTTTTGGGTACCATCAAGATGGACGCTTCCTGGGAGGTGCTGATCCCATAGGCCACAACTTTCTTCCTCGTCGTCCTCCAAGTCCATGAAAAAAAATTATATAATATTGTATTGATTTGGTTTTCATCGTTAATATAAATTATGTTTATGTTTTTCTCTTATTTATATTAATAATCATATTGTACAATATGGAGAAATATATAGTAGAATGATGGTTGTAATGGAATAGATCTACTCTGCTGTTACTGTGTGATCTTATACTTCAAATTTTAAAAACATGAACTGATTTATTTAATAAATATATGAAACTAAAATTAATATAAATTTTAATTTTAATTTACTAAAATATATAACATGATAAAAAGAATGTAAATATATAATTTTTTAACATATAATAATGTTTTTTTAGCTTACTAAATAATATTTCATTCTGTCATTTAAATTAAAACTTGTAAAAAATGGTACAATTAACTTAAACACTATTCTAAACACGTATTGATCAATTGTCTTAATTATCACAAGTTTAGAATAAATATTATTCAAATTTTAGATTCTCACACTTTCTTTTAAAAGAATTTATAAAAGTTTACAAGAGTTATTTGAAAATGGTTAAAAAGTCCATGTATTTTAAAATTTAAAAATTTAAAAATTTAAAAATTATGAAATTTCGTTTTTTTGTTTGGACTTTGAACAACACCAAATGAAAAAGAAAGTTGAGTCATTGTAGGCATTAGGTAACATGTCAAAAATGGCTTTTATTGTTCACACATGATAGTCAAACATTGCAGGCTGGTATCCTAATAATGGAGTCAATTATTGCAATAAAAATCATCTACTGTTCTCATATCTTTAAAATTACTTTTTAAAAGAAAATCATGTACCGAGATACACTTGATAAAATCAAATTTTATTTATTATAATTTTTAATTTTAATATAAAATACTTAATAAATATTTAAACAAATACAAATATATTTATTATATATAGCGAACAAAAATAAGATGCAATTTTATATCCATTATATATTAAAAATATATATCAAATATAATCAAAATTACCTTCCTAGAGTCTTTCTTCGATCCCTTTATCCAATGTCTACTTTCATGCATGGATATTTTATCCTCTGCTTTATAGTACTCATCTAAATATTATATTATCTTTCGATGATAAATATTTTATCGATTTTATTAACATCAATCTTGGATAAAATAATAAAAAATATTAGAAATGAACTCAATATCATCTTATTCACCTAGAAATTAGAATAGAATACTAACACTTGAATTTTTGTTTATTTTATAAACACTATAATAGAATAATGTTGAAGTTTTTTCTTGTAATTAGTGTAAACTAAATCAAATTGTATGCCATTAAGGTTAAAATGACATGTTTTTATTGTAACTGTGAATGCCTATATTAAAAGAGAAATGTGTATTTAGATTATTTTTAATTTCGTCTCCAATATAATACGAAATTATTGGATATACAAAAACAAGTAACTTAGTTAATGCATAAAGACAATGAAGATTTTTCTTCAAATACACTTTTCAACTAAAGATATTATATTAAATGAGAAATATTTGATGTTATATATATATAGAGATAAATATGGTTCTAAAAATAAATACTCATTCTTTTTAGACTATGAATTATGAATAGACATTTATTTTTATATATATAATAGTTTTACATTTCTTAAGCGATGAGGTTGAAAACAATTTCATTACATCATCTTCTCTCAATCTTATGAGAACAAAAATTGTGATGCAAGTTTGAGTTTAGTGGACAATGTTTTTTATATGATGATTGACATTATGATCAACAAACTTGAGATCAAAATATAAGTGTTATCTATCAGAAAAAAAAACGGTTCTAAAAGTCTCTTAATCTAAAGATGAATCTTCGTACTACTTATATCGTAATTGAGTGACTTATTTTAATATTTTTAATAATTTCACGTTATATAAGAATCGATGTCAATAATAATTTATATGTACTATTCTTTCTATTAATCTTTCAAGATATTTTTTAAATGAAAAAAAAAAACACAAACTTCAAAAGAACAATACCTTGGATACCATTGAACTTGAAGTAAAAAAAATATAGATTCTATTAGTTTTAATTTACAAAACATCTATAATAATTTAAGAACATGATTCGTGTACCGGTATAGATTTATACAGGAAAAGAAAATTATGTAATGACTAAAGTTTTATAGAGTAATAGATTTAAGAAGTTAATGACGGTACCTTTTTATTAAGTCAAGGTCTTTGCAAAATGTTAAAAGATGAATAAGGACGTTTTTGTAGCTTTTGTATCAAGTCTTTTTACAAGTCTTTCGTTTTTGTCGTTTTCATTTGTATATATGTTTGTTGCATGTTATCGAAAAAAAAATCTATATCTTTTACAAGAAACAAGTGTGATTTAAATATGGACATGTTAGTTTTCTAAATTAAGATAATATGGCACATGATATTATTTTTTTATAAAAATAAGATCATTTATATATTTTGATCAATATAAATATATTTTATCACCATAGTATATTTACTCGTATAAATTTATATTTTATTTTATAATTTATTTTAATACTATTTTTCTAATTGTTCTTATTGAATTTGATAATAAAGAGGTGCTACACAATTACTATTAACAAAGGTTTAACATGATAATGATTTCCATCCATGAATTTCTATTCTAAGCATGGCTCGAATACTAATATGCCCCTTTGGATTTGAGAGCCTCACAAACCACGTAAGTAACCCACTATCCAACAAGAACTTTTCATTCTAAAATTGTTTATTTTCATTTTTTTGTGTTCTTTTGTTTCAATATTTTTGTGTTATATTGATTTATTCAATTCCATAATTGTTTTCAAACTTTTTTAAAGTTGTTTTGGTAGATATTTTGTGAGACCGAGACACGGGACTTTGCCGTTCGCTCTCCGAAAGCTCGTTCTCCTGCACTATAGACCGAATGTTCGTCCTTTGATTGACCACTCGCATTTCTGCAATGTAGATCGAACGCTCGTCCTTTGATTGGTCACTCACGCTCCTGCAATGTAGGCCGCACGCTCGTCCTTCGATTGGCCGCTCGGTACATCTTTCAAAAGCCTGAGGTGATTATCTTTGTCTTCTTTCCGATTCGTATTCAAATGTCTTCGCAGTGTTTGTCTATTGTTCGAATATGAAATCCCTAATTTCCTTTTGAAATCTCTCTTTCTCTAAACCCCACAAATCTCTAATATTAACAGCACAAAATCCCTAATCTTTTATTTTAACTATAACGACCAATTACACAATGTCATGTCAAAAACTAATGCACCATCTTAATTTAAATATTAATTCCACATAATAAAATCATTAACATCAGTATATTTATTGTGTAAGACGTCTACATCTCTTGACCTTGTTTTTTGCCACATAACAAAAAAGGTTTAATTGTTACGATTTTACAAAAGTCATGACCTGATGGAGACCGTTTTAAATAAGAGAATCTACTTGAAATTTCTCAAATGAGAATCATATGAGGGTTTAAACCTAATATTAATAATTATAATTATACTATTACTAATAATAATAAAAAATAATAATTATAATTATAAAAATAATTATTATAATACTCATAATGGTAATGATTAAAATAATAATAATAATTATTAAAATGTTAATAATAATACTTTATGTAATAAAAATAATAATAATAATCTATACCAAAGGAAAAAATTTGGTTATCTCCAAATTTTCTTCATTGAAACATTTTTTATGATTATTTACATCAATCATAGACTTATAAATTTTCTTTTTATTTCCTTATACGTACTATCTAGTGTACTTTTCTTAAACGAAACAATTTTACTTTCATCTCTCTTTTCTCTCCAATCTATTTCTTTTTTTTATTCATTTTATCTATTACCAATCCAATCGTGACTTTTCTCATGCATGAATATTATAGGTACATACTCTCTTTTATAATGTTATGAACTTCATCTGTAAATAGTGTATTATTCTTCACCGATCAATTATCAATTTTGTTACCTTCAATCTTACAGTTAATATTAAGGATAAAATTGTAAAATGAATTTGAAAGAAATGAAATAGACAACTTACTTTTTATTTTAGAAAATGTTTTTCGTAATTAACGATACTACTTCTATATTTAAGTCATTAATATTAAAAAAACAAAAGTCACAAAATTCAGGATAGCTTGTAGTTACTTTTTACCCACTTTCTTGTTTATCTCAAATATAATTCATGTTTGTTAACAGGCATAACCGTAAATTNATATATATATATATATATATATGATACATTATATATCGTACATTATATTTAAAGTCATATAAGTCCTTCAATAATAATAAGCGAATTTAATGTTATGCTCTGTGCATAAAATTGACAGGTTCTGGAATAGCACACACAATATTGTTTTTCTCTATTTATATCGACTTCTCGTTCTATATTCTCACGTATTTGAAAAAATGTTTCCATCTAAGATGGCTTGTTATGAGAAGGTTTTGATGAAGATGATTTTTCTATTTGTGATTCTCTTATCAATGAATATGGCAACTGCAAGGGTACCCCTTTCCATTTCAGAGCCTCACAAACCAAGTAAGTCACCTACCATCCTTACAACAATTTATTAATCTTTCATCTTTAATTCATAAATTTTCTAATCTTCTACCTTTGAATTCCAGTATAATTAAACAACCATTTTTCATTCATTAAAAATATTAATTTAAATTTATTTTTTTTCATTACTTTTCCATATTGCCCTCAATTATATAATCGAAGAAGATGAAGATGCTTGAGATTAAAAATAAGAACATTTTAAAGAGAATGCTAAAAATGATTTCTATTTAAAACTCAGATTATTTTTTATCATAAAAAGCCTTTAATTTCATTATTTATATTTCTTTAGTATCAATGTTTAATTTATGTGGAATTACTGATTATTCATTTTCAATATTACTTTTGGGTACCATCAAGATGGACGCTTCCTGGGAGGTGCTGATCCCATAGGCCACAACTTTCTTCCTCGTCGTCCTCCAAGTCCATGAAAAAAAATTATATAATATTGTATTGATTTGGTTTTCATCGTTAATATAAATTATGTTTATGTTTTTCTCTTATTTATATTAATAATCATATTGTACAATATGGAGAAATATATAGTAGAATGATGGTTGTAATGGAATAGATCTACTCTGCTGTTACTGTGTGATCTTATACTTCAAATTTTAAAAACATGAACTGATTTATTTAATAAATATATGAAACTAAAATTAATATAAATTTTAATTTTAATTTACTAAAATATATAACATGATAAAAAGAATGTAAATATATAATTTTTTAACATATAATAATGTTTTTTTAGCTTACTAAATAATATTTCATTCTGTCATTTAAATTAAAACTTGTAAAAAATGGTACAATTAACTTAAACACTATTCTAAACACGTATTGATCAATTGTCTTAATTATCACAAGTTTAGAATAAATATTATTCAAATTTTAGATTCTCACACTTTCTTTTAAAAGAATTTATAAAAGTTTACAAGAGTTATTTGAAAATGGTTAAAAAGTCCATGTATTTTAAAATTTAAAAATTTAAAAATTTAAAAATTATGAAATTTCGTTTTTTTGTTTGGACTTTGAACAACACCAAATGAAAAAGAAAGTTGAGTCATTGTAGGCATTAGGTAACATGTCAAAAATGGCTTTTATTGTTCACACATGATAGTCAAACATTGCAGGCTGGTATCCTAATAATGGAGTCAATTATTGCAATAAAAATCATCTACTGTTCTCATATCTTTAAAATTACTTTTTAAAAGAAAATCATGTACCGAGATACACTTGATAAAATCAAATTTTATTTATTATAATTTTTAATTTTAATATAAAATACTTAATAAATATTTAAACAAATACAAATATATTTATTATATATAGCGAACAAAAATAAGATGCAATTTTATATCCATTATATATTAAAAATATATATCAAATATAATCAAAATTACCTTCCTAGAGTCTTTCTTCGATCCCTTTATCCAATGTCTACTTTCATGCATGGATATTTTATCCTCTGCTTTATAGTACTCATCTAAATATTATATTATCTTTCGATGATAAATATTTTATCGATTTTATTAACATCAATCTTGGATAAAATAATAAAAAATATTAGAAATGAACTCAATATCATCTTATTCACCTAGAAATTAGAATAGAATACTAACACTTGAATTTTTGTTTATTTTATAAACACTATAATAGAATAATGTTGAAGTTTTTTCTTGTAATTAGTGTAAACTAAATCAAATTGTATGCCATTAAGGTTAAAATGACATGTTTTTATTGTAACTGTGAATGCCTATATTAAAAGAGAAATGTGTATTTAGATTATTTTTAATTTCGTCTCCAATATAATACGAAATTATTGGATATACAAAAACAAGTAACTTAGTTAATGCATAAAGACAATGAAGATTTTTCTTCAAATACACTTTTCAACTAAAGATATTATATTAAATGAGAAATATTTGATGTTATATATATATAGAGATAAATATGGTTCTAAAAATAAATACTCATTCTTTTTAGACTATGAATTATGAATAGACATTTATTTTTATATATATAATAGTTTTACATTTCTTAAGCGATGAGGTTGAAAACAATTTCATTACATCATCTTCTCTCAATCTTATGAGAACAAAAATTGTGATGCAAGTTTGAGTTTAGTGGACAATGTTTTTTATATGATGATTGACATTATGATCAACAAACTTGAGATCAAAATATAAGTGTTATCTATCAGAAAAAAAAACGGTTCTAAAAGTCTCTTAATCTAAAGATGAATCTTCGTACTACTTATATCGTAATTGAGTGACTTATTTTAATATTTTTAATAATTTCACGTTATATAAGAATCGATGTCAATAATAATTTATATGTACTATTCTTTCTATTAATCTTTCAAGATATTTTTTAAATGAAAAAAAAAAACACAAACTTCAAAAGAACAATACCTTGGATACCATTGAACTTGAAGTAAAAAAAATATAGATTCTATTAGTTTTAATTTACAAAACATCTATAATAATTTAAGAACATGATTCGTGTACCGGTATAGATTTATACAGGAAAAGAAAATTATGTAATGACTAAAGTTTTATAGAGTAATAGATTTAAGAAGTTAATGACGGTACCTTTTTATTAAGTCAAGGTCTTTGCAAAATGTTAAAAGATGAATAAGGACGTTTTTGTAGCTTTTGTATCAAGTCTTTTTACAAGTCTTTCGTTTTTGTCGTTTTCATTTGTATATATGTTTGTTGCATGTTATCGAAAAAAAAATCTATATCTTTTACAAGAAACAAGTGTGATTTAAATATGGACATGTTAGTTTTCTAAATTAAGATAATATGGCACATGATATTATTTTTTTATAAAAATAAGATCATTTATATATTTTGATCAATATAAATATATTTTATCACCATAGTATATTTACTCGTATAAATTTATATTTTATTTTATAATTTATTTTAATACTATTTTTCTAATTGTTCTTATTGAATTTGATAATAAAGAGGTGCTACACAATTACTATTAACAAAGGTTTAACATGATAATGATTTCCATCCATGAATTTCTATTCTAAGCATGGCTCGAATACTAATATGCCCCTTTGGATTTGAGAGCCTCACAAACCACGTAAGTAACCCACTATCCAACAAGAACTTTTCATTCTAAAATTGTTTATTTTCATTTTTTTGTGTTCTTTTGTTTCAATATTTTTGTGTTATATTGATTTATTCAATTCCATAATTGTTTTCAAACTTTTTTAAAGTTGTTTTGGTAGATATTTTGTGAGACCGAGACACGGGACTTTGCCGTTCGCTCTCCGAAAGCTCGTTCTCCTGCACTATAGACCGAATGTTCGTCCTTTGATTGACCACTCGCATTTCTGCAATGTAGATCGAACGCTCGTCCTTTGATTGGTCACTCACGCTCCTGCAATGTAGGCCGCACGCTCGTCCTTCGATTGGCCGCTCGGTACATCTTTCAAAAGCCTGAGGTGATTATCTTTGTCTTCTTTCCGATTCGTATTCAAATGTCTTCGCAGTGTTTGTCTATTGTTCGAATATGAAATCCCTAATTTCCTTTTGAAATCTCTCTTTCTCTAAACCCCACAAATCTCTAATATTAACAGCACAAAATCCCTAATCTTTTATTTTAACTATAACGACCAATTACACAATGTCATGTCAAAAACTAATGCACCATCTTAATTTAAATATTAATTCCACATAATAAAATCATTAACATCAGTATATTTATTGTGTAAGACGTCTACATCTCTTGACCTTGTTTTTTGCCACATAACAAAAAAGGTTTAATTGTTACGATTTTACAAAAGTCATGACCTGATGGAGACCGTTTTAAATAAGAGAATCTACTTGAAATTTCTCAAATGAGAATCATATGAGGGTTTAAACCTAATATTAATAATTATAATTATACTATTACTAATAATAATAAAAAATAATAATTATAATTATAAAAATAATTATTATAATACTCATAATGGTAATGATTAAAATAATAATAATAATTATTAAAATGTTAATAATAATACTTTATGTAATAAAAATAATAATAATAATCTATACCAAAGGAAAAAATTTGGTTATCTCCAAATTTTCTTCATTGAAACATTTTTTATGATTATTTACATCAATCATAGACTTATAAATTTTCTTTTTATTTCCTTATACGTACTATCTAGTGTACTTTTCTTAAACGAAACAATTTTACTTTCATCTCTCTTTTCTCTCCAATCTATTTCTTTTTTTTATTCATTTTATCTATTACCAATCCAATCGTGACTTTTCTCATGCATGAATATTATAGGTACATACTCTCTTTTATAATGTTATGAACTTCATCTGTAAATAGTGTATTATTCTTCACCGATCAATTATCAATTTTGTTACCTTCAATCTTACAGTTAATATTAAGGATAAAATTGTAAAATGAATTTGAAAGAAATGAAATAGACAACTTACTTTTTATTTTAGAAAATGTTTTTCGTAATTAACGATACTACTTCTATATTTAAGTCATTAATATTAAAAAAACAAAAGTCACAAAATTCAGGATAGCTTGTAGTTACTTTTTACCCACTTTCTTGTTTATCTCAAATATAATTCATGTTTGTNGTTTAGGAACAACTAAAAATACGAGGAATATTCATGCAGTCGGTATTTGTTATTATGGGTGAGCATTTGTTCAAAGTCAAATATGTAGCGATTTCTCGTCCACAAGAATTGGTCTAAACCATCTTTTTACTTATTTTATTCTTATATTATTATTTTATTATTACTAATTTATTATTTTCCTTTGAAGTGTAAAGTTTTTGTTGTAGAAGTTAACAATAAAGAATAAAGATTACAAAAAAAGGATATTCTGAGGTATGTAGATAATTGTCTTGTATTGTGCAAGATACCATAAGAACTTTTCAAAATTTTTGAGGATCTCAGAATTAACAAGGATCTCTAAAAGGATAATAAAATAAACCCAAAATATTTTTAGGAAAACAAGAAAAGAGAAAGAATGAAACCAAGAGAAGAGAGAATGAGAAAAGAATGGTTTTGTTTTGAACGGAATGAATTGCTTTATTTATAGAGCTCGTGAATCAGGCCCATAATCCAAAAGATTCAAAATATCTGCCAAAATATCTTTTGAAAAAATAATGTTTTTAATAAATTAAAACATTGCGAATCAAAAAGAACGGCAGTAACGATTTTGTTGGAAGCACGAGGGTTGGAGTTGCAACGATCCAACGATTCTTGCGGAAAGTGCACAATAAAAAAACCAACACTAGAAATTTTGCAATACCAGTATAACGACAACGACACAATTTTTATAACAATCTTATGGGGGATTCTATTTATTAAAAAACATGCAGTAAGCAAAACTTCTCCCTAAAAATTATTAGATGCACCACAACTAATAAGTATAACATTCATCATCTCCTTTAAGAGTTCTATTTTTTCTCTCAACTGCTCCATTAGACTTAAGTGAATATGATGGGCCACTGGATGATACCTTAAAAGTCATTAAACAATATAGTAATAAGGTAACGGAGGTATATGAATAAGTTTGTGCATGGAGTAAATTAAAGGCAGGGTCAAATTGTAAAATAGGGTGCAAGAAATAAAAATAAAGGTGCAAGAAGCAAACCGAGTCTAGGCCCAATGAAGACAGCGTTGCAGTTACTAATTAATATTTTAGTTTACAAGTAAATAATATAATTTGGTGTTGTGGCTGTGTTTATGGCTTTGAGGGATGATGTTTGGGTGTGAAGGAGCTTAAACCAAGGGTTAATTACGTAGAGGAAGATGGATAATTTGATAACATATGTGTTATATATACTGTTCCTTTCGCTTGTATCAGTACGTTCTCTCAGATCAATGAAAAACTATTCTTTTCTTTGTCTTCTCTTTCTACTGGGTAGAAACTCTATGATGGTATCAGATTGTTCTTTCTGCTGCTGCACATTGATCCTCTTTTTCTCCTTTCATGGCTTCTCAAGACCACACACCTTCGTACCTTTACCTCCACCCCAATGAAAACCCTGCCATATCTCTCGTCTCACGGTTCTAAATGCCACCAAACTATCATTCCTGGAAGCCGATCAATTCATTCACGGCCTCTCTCCGCTAAAGACAAGGGTTGAATTCATTCTTGGATCAGCCATCCGGCCCTCCAAGACTGATGCTTCTTTTCCAGCCTGGTTCCGCTACAACAGTATGGTTGTTTCTTGGCTTCTGCATTCGGTCTCTCCGTCCATTCGTGAAAGTATCATATGGATGGATCTTGCCATCGACATTTGGAATGATCTGAAACACCGCTTTGCCCAAGGCGATCTTGCCAGAATCTCCACCCTCAAAATGGAAGCCTCCACTTTATCCCAAGGCGAACTCTCCGTCACTGAATTCTTCACAAAACTCCGGGTTATTTGGGATGAGCTCGACAGCTTCCGCCCAGACCCTGTCTGTATCTGTAAGCCAAAGTGTTCTGCACTTGTTTTGCTAATCATTTCTCAACGTAAAAATGAAGACCGTTTGCCATGCAACTCCTACGAGGTTTAATGATCATTATGCAACATACAATCCATATACTGTCTGCTGGATCCTAGTCTCCCATTTTCAAAAATCTTTTCCCTGGTTCTTTTTCAACAAGCATGCCAAATAATGCATGAACACATTACGCCGCTTATCAAACAATTACTTTCGTCAACATCTGCACCCACCCCCATATATTACTTGCAATGATTTGACAAAAAAAACTGGTCACAAGAAAATATTGTGATTTCAAGAAAAACACGGTTCCACAACCAAGAACACCGATCTGTTAAAACACACTACCCAATCCTCGCAAGATCTGCACTTATTGCCACAAAAAATGGTCATTTACCATAGACGTAGTTTCAATGAAACACGATATCCACCCGGCCACAAATTCTCCACCAAAACACAGTCAGGTTCACAATACCATTTGGTCCACTGATGCTGACACTCATTGAAAAGCACTGGTCAAGATTGCTCCTCTCCTGAACCGCCAACTTACTCCCCAACAATACCAAATTCTTGCTACGTTGTTTAAACAGTCCACCTCCAATGCACACATCAACCAAGTTGGCACTGTTTCTACACACAATACTATAGGTAATATTGTTTCAATTTTCCAAATGCAATCTTGTAATATCTGGCTTCTTGACTCTGGTGCTACTGATCACGTTTGTATATCTTTAAAATTTTTTACTGCTTATCAAAAGATTAAACCTATTCCTATATGCTTACCCAATGGCAAAATATACATGCCCATTATAAGGGAACAATTCAACTCAATAGTAAACTTTCTCTATCGAATGTCTATATGTCCCTGATTTTTCGGTTTTTTTCAACCTTATTTCGGTTTCAAACTCATGCTAACCATAAATGTCAACTAATCTTTTCTCCTTCTGGTTGCATTATACAGGACATACAGAACACAAGAGATTGGTCTGATTAAACATCACCATGGCTTATATTTCTTTGATTACTCTACGTGTAACACTGACAATAATTTTTCTCCTGTTATCTTTCTGTTAAAACATCCAAATCTATGGCACGCTTCGCCTTGGACATCTCTCACATACTCGGTTACAGTTTACAAAACAAAACATGCTTACATCAATACTAATGATAATCAGAGTACTTGTGATGCCTGTCATCGGGCTAAACAAAAGAAACTTCCTTACACTGCTAGCACTTCTAGTTCTCTATCTTCTTTTGAACTATTGCATATCGATATATGGGGTCCTACTACTGTTTCCATGAATGGTTTTAAATACTTAAACCATTGTTGATGATTACTCTCGTTATACTTGGATTATTCCTATGGTAGACAAATCTTCTGTAAAAAATCACATCCTCCATTTCCTCTGCTATATAGAAAACCATTTTAATAAGAAAGTTAAAACTATCCGCACTGCAATGGTGTTGAATTTATTATGCATGACATATTTTAAGTAAAGGCATATCACCCAAAACTACTTGTGTTGAAACCCCTGACAAAATGGAGTGGTGTGAACGTAAACATCAACATATCTAAATACACTCGTGCCATACTTTTTCACTCCATCGTACCACTTGCTTTCTGGTGTTATGCAGCTCAAAACACGCCGTCTTCTTAATAAATCAAAATGCCCACGCCGGGGTCTACAGAATTCAACACCTCATGAACGCATACATGGATTCTCTTTGTGATCTTTCCATGTTACGCGTCTTTGGTTGTCTCTGCTACGCCAACACCATCACTGCTCATAGGAAGAAGTTTGATGCCCGTGCTGTTCCTGGCATTTTCTTAGGTTTTCAAAAGCATACAAAAGGTTATCGTTTTCTAAACCTCAAAAATCACAAGGTAGAAATATCTCGTAATGTTGTTTTTCATGAAAATGTTTTTCCTTATAATAATACTCCCAACACTGACAACTCTTTATCTCTACCACTGCCACAACACTACACAAATAATTATGATGACCTCTTACCGTCCGGTTTTTCTGATGCTAACGCTTTACCCCTTACTTCTTGCACCACTGACACTATTCACAATACATCCACCGAAATAACTCAAAACAATGGCAATGAAACTAATACTTCCACTAGCATAAGAAAATCCTCTAGGACACGAAAATTCCCTACTTATTTACAAGATTTCCAAACTAATAGTGTTGTTCGATATCCCATTGGGAATTACCTTAACTACAACCGCATTTCTTCTTCTTTCAAGCATACCATTCTATCTATTTCTTCTAATACTGAACCGGCATGCTACTCTGCCGCCTCAAAACACCCCCAATGGGTCACTGCCATGCATGCTGAACTAGATGCTCTGCAAGCTAATAACACTTGGGAACTTACCACCCTACCACCAAACAAAACCGCCATTGGCTGTCGTTGGGTATACAAAATCAAATATAAATCTGATGGTTCCATCGAACGCTATAAGGCGCGGCTGGTTGCCAAAGGATACAACCAGATTGAAGGATTGGATTATTTGGACACCTTCGCACCAGTTGCCAAACTCACTACCATCCGGCTTCTTCTTGCTATAGCTGCTTCTAAGAGTTGGTCACTCAAACAACTTGATGTCAACAACGCCTTCTTACATGGGTGATCTTCATGAAGACGTTATATGGAAAATTCTCCTGGTCTTACCACAGCCCACAAAAATCAGGTATGTAAACTCCAACGTTCCTCTATATGGTCTTAAACAAGCCGGTCGGCAATGGTATGCTAAACTACATCATTTTTTACTATCTAATGGTTATAACTGTTCACTCTCTGACAACTCTCTCTTTCTAAAACATGATGGCAACTACACTACGGCGTTACTTATCTATGTTGACGACATCCTCATAACCGGCAACAACAATGGAGAGGTTAAACACATCACCGATCTTCTTCATTCAACTTTCCGCATAAAAAATCTGGGTGACTTGACTTACTTTCTCGGCCTGGAGATTGCCCGCAACTCTAAAGGAATATATCTTAGCCAACGTAAGTATGTCTTGGATCTACTAGCTGAAACTGGACTACTCGATAGCTCTCCTGTCCCTACTCCCATGGTTCCCAAACAAACACTATAAAATACCGTCCGGTCTCTTGACGACTGATGCCGCTGCCTCCTATCGTCGTCTCATTGGAAAACTCATTTATTTGACGACATACTGTCCGGATATCATTTTTGCCGTCAACCACCTTAGCCAGTACATGTCTGCCCCTACAACTGCTCATCAACAAGCGACACATGCATCCTTCGTTATCTCAAAGGCACTCCTGGAGCTGGCATTCATCTACCTAACACCTCTACTATTCAACTGAAAGCTTTTTGCGACTCCGATTGGGCAACATGTCCTGACACTCGTCGTTCGGTCACTGGTTTCACTGTCTACCTCGGCAACTCTCTCATCTCATGGCGCTCAAAGAAACAACCGCCGTCTCCCGTAGTTCTTCTGAAGCTGAATATCTTCCTTAGCCAGCACGGTCTGTGAAATTACAGTGGCTTTCACATATCTTGCTTCATGATCTCACGTTCATACACGTCTCCCGCCTCGTCTATTGATTGATAACCAATCCGCCATCCAAATTGTCCAATCAAGTTTCAATGAAGTACCAAACACATTGACAGTGATGTCAATTGTTCGTGATGAAAAGGGTTTACCGCAGGTCTTAATAAGCTTCTCCCATATCCACAAAGATGCAAATCGCCGACATATTAACTAAGCCACTACCACCTCCTTCCTTTCAACTTCTTCGTTCCAAGCTGGGTCTCCAAAATATTTACGCCCAGCTTAAGGGGGGCTGATAACATATGTGTTATATATACTGTTCATTTCGCTTGTATCAGTACGTTCTCTCAGATCAATGAAAAACTATTCTTTTCTTTGTCTTTCTCTTTCTTACTGGGTAGAAACTCTATGATAATTAATTATGAGAAAACCATCAGGGTGGTACAGTAATGGAGTTTTTGAAAATGAAATATTGTAGAAAAATGGCAAGTGTCGGCCAATGGATGGTGACTTGGAAACGGTTTGGTCAGAACGATTGCCATCATCGCTTAGAACCAGAAGCTAGGAAAACCAAACTAGGACCTTACCAACTACAAAAAATCTCACTGAATATCCATTCACAAATTCTACTAATAAATTATATAAGTATATATTAAATTATTTATCGTATTCCATCATTTTATTAAGAGTTTTTATTCGTTCAAATTATTTGATGATTCTAACCTAATTATAATGAGTTAAATTTTATTGTATAATTTGATCAAACTTGACCCAGTTCAAACTAATTCATTTGTATTATGAATAAATCATATATGTTTTTCTTTATTTCTTTAAAGTAGTTTGCACGAAACATGTATGATTTGACGTATTGTTTTTACTTGAACTTAAGTTAATTTTTGTACATGAAATTTTTATTAGGTTAATGCTTGAAAACTACAAGTT
>NW_025905618.1:0-27335 GCF_018835915.1 Vigna umbellata
AGGATATTCGATACTTGGATCTTTCGAGGAATATGTTATCAAAAGGAATTCCATCATGCTTAAACAATTTGACTGCAATAACTGAAAACATAGACGTCTCGGGTGAAAGTTTTACATATTGGGTTTATATGAATGGTATAATTTATGCAACTCTTGGTTCCCGCGACTATACCCTTAACATAAGCCTAATGTGGAAAGGTGTGGAACAGTGGTTCAAGAATCGAGATTTTAAGCTTATGAGCATTGATCTTTCAAGTAATAAGTTGACAGGTGATATACCAAAAGAGGTTGGATATTTACTTGGGTTAGTTACTTTGAATTTATCAAGAAATAATCTGAGTGGAGAAATTCCTTCAGAGATAGGAAATTTAAGTTCACTAGAGTCGCTTGACTTATCAAGAAATCATATCAGTGGGGGAATTCCTTTCTCACTTTCTCAAATTGATTTTCTTGGCAAGTTAGATTTGTCACACAACTCTCTCTCTGGAAGAATACCATCAGGAAGACACTTTGGAACTTTTGATGTCTCTAGTTTTGAAGGGAATGTTGGCCTTTGTGGTGAACAACTTAACAGAACTTGTCCTGAAGATGGAAATCAGACAACGATAAAGGCTCAAGAAGATGGAACAGTTAATGATGATGAAGATAATGGTTTCTATGAAGCACTGTGTATGAGCATGGGGATTGGATATTTCACTGGATTTTGGGGCTTATTAGGGCCAATGCTACTTTGGCATTCTTGGAGAAATACTTATCTGAGGTTCCTAAACAGATTGACAGATGGTATATATCGATAATATGCATGCCAAGTATTGTTGGTGCTTTGATTGCAAGAAAAAGGTATGTTAGTTATATATATATATATAATGGAATACATATTTTGAATAGAAAGCTTTAATGAAATGTATACCAATTGTTAGGAGTAGTTTGTTTTATTTGATCCTAACTTAACAAATTCAGTAATCACTCTTTGCTATAACATTTGTGGCTTTAACTAGTGTGTAACTTAGAGAGAGGAAAAAAGAAAAAAATAGTTTTCATGATTGAACTGTGTTTAATTTTGTTCAATAATCCAATGATAAAATAGATATTTGTATCACATCACGTAACATATTTTATTAGATAACTTTTTTACGTTAAAAGAAGAATAACCATTTTTTTAACTAAGATTTTTTAAAATGACTAAATTTTATTTGGTTGCTAGAAAGCATTATTATAATATTAATTTATTCTCATGTTAAATGATTTAATAAAAATAAGATAATATTTTTTGGAAAAAATGTTTCATTTTAATTCATAAAAATTAAATTCTCATATTTTGATGAGCATATTTTATATTGTAGAATGAATATCATATATTGATAGTTTTTTTAACATATTTATTCATATTTTACAACTTATAGTGTGAAGAATATATTAAGCTTTTTTAATCTTCTATAATATATATATATATATATATATATATATATATATATATATAAATACATGTGTTATATATATGTTTTATTATGAATAATTAATTTGATTTTAAAAAATAATTAAATTTAAATAAACAGTCATTTTAAAAGATAAAGTTAAAAAATAATTATTTAAATTTAAAAATGATTAAATTTAAATTAATAGTAATTTAAAGAGCAAATATAATATGATAATTATTTCAGTTTAATATAAAACAGTTAATGAAAAGTGAAATTGAACAAAAGTTGTGAACATTTATATAACTATATAAATATATTTGTTTCTTCACTATTTGCAAAAATAATTTTGAGCAGACATCAGGAAAACACAAGATAATGGTCACAATATAACATATTTAGCTTACTTGTCAATAATTTATACGTACTTTTTATAGTGTTGTTGTCATTATTATTATTATTATTATTATTATTATTATTATTATTATTATTATTATTATTATTATTATTATTATTATTATTATTATTATTATAAAAGATGACGAGGAACATTATAAAAAATTGCTCATTTTCTTTTTTAATGAGAAAATTACGCTATTGAAACTTTTGTCATATAAAAACTAGTTATATTTACGGGAAATAGAGATGTTATTTAAGATATATGAGTACGTCTTGTTCTACTCTCAAAGGTAATGGTTATATAATTTATTGAAACAGTTACAGTTTAATTATATCTTGAATTCAGATACTTAATTACATTCATTTACAATTTGACACAGATACAATTCCGTCTTTATTTATGTTGTAATAAAGACATCAATGATTGCACAAAAATTGCAGGTTGTTGCCATTGTGCTACGTACCCACTTCTGATTACCTGGGATGAAAGCAAGCATCATCGTTAGCCATACAAGTCCCAGATATGTATTTAGTGTTAGTTTGAATGTTTTTGCAGTAAGTAATTTATTTCAAAGTCTTGTTTTATGCTTTGGATGAGCTGTTTTGCATGATAGATTTGTAACGTTCAGTTTTGCTATTTGTTTAAAAGTTGTTTCTGCCATTTAAATAGAAATGCAATCACATCCAATTTGGAAAGTTGTTTCTGACAATTTCACATCTGTGAACTTTGAACTCCACTTGTTTGACTATTTGATCCTCTTTTTGTTGTGATTGTTAGAAGAATTAGAAATACTCCTATTTGAGATGTTGTTCACTTGAATTTAAAGAATATAATTTAAATTAAGCGAAAGTATTTTAAAATGACTTTTTTTATACTGAAGTCTTTGATAAGAGGATGTTATTAAATTCACAAGATACTACTTTGATTCCTAAGAGAATTATCCAAGAATTATAGTCATTAAAGTTACCATAATAAGTTGATATGGATTCCTCAGTAAATAACAATTGAGGACAATATAAACCAATATTGACACTTTATATAAGAACTTTATGAACTGAATAAAGTATAAACTATTTATTTACTACACAAATTGAAAGAATATTTTGGAACAGCTTTTAAAAGAACACTTTGGGGTAGATTTATTTTTTCATTCTTTCTTATATGTTTCAGTTTTGAAAAAAATAAAATTTATAAAAATGTGATCACAATTTTAAAAATTTTGTGAACTTATAAATTTGGTTGTTTTGAAATCGAAATCATATATTTACTCTTGACTTCGATTATTAAAGAACTTAACCTAAAAGATATGCAAAATTTTCAAATTTTATTATTTTTTAATTATTTTATATGACAAAACCATATATCTTTTTTACTTCTGTTTCTCAAAAATTGAGGTCAAAATATGTGCAAAAAAATTTCAAAATTTTCAAAGATATTTGACTTGGGTTTTTTTTAAAAATCGAGGCCAAATACCTTATTTTACCTCCATTCTTGTAAGAACCAAAATCATACATTCTTTTTAACATTAATTAAAGAAATAATTAATTCTTATTGAATTTTATAATTGTAGTTTATATAGAGTTATAGAAATTAAACATATTTACACAAACAATATAATATGTATATTATCTATTATATATTATATATACTATGTATTATGTATATGTATATTAGAAATCAATGATATTTTACTCCTGACATTTTCGAAACATTATGTGTTCATTCTTAACAGTAGTATTTTTTTCATAATAACACAACGATAATAATATGATAGTTTCTATTGAAATTATTATGAAAATAATAATAATTTAATTTCACATATAATTATATTGTTTTAAGAAAACAATTATAAACTCAGATTAAAATATTAAAAAATTAAAATGAAGTAAATTAAATTTAGATTTATTAAACACGGATATATGCACTAGTATTTAAAAAAATCAAGGAATTGAAGGATAAAACAAAATACTAGGGATATCGAGTCCTAAATTAAGGAAATTAAATGTATATATGTACTTGATTACGGGGTTAATTAAGTAGAGAATGATTATAAATACATGGAATAAAAACATATAAAGCGAAATACTTCTTACAGTTAAGGTCTCTTAAAAGATAAAATACTTACAATTGTAAAATTTGTATCACTAAAAAATTAGTCATTAGGTATAATAGTTCTTAGTCCGATTGTTAGTTTATATTAAAAAATAATCATTTCAAAAATGTTTTAAGGAAGGAAAAGATTTTTCCGAAAAGGTTATTATTTTCCAAATTTGGGTAAGTTTATGTTTTCAAAAATTGAGGGTTTTTATTTTTTATTTTTTATTTTTTATCTAAGTTAAGTTATCTTTATATAATTATTATCATACTTTATATTTTTTTAAAATTAGTAATGATAGAAAAAATACAATAATTGATTTCAGACATTATAATTTTTTTTCTAACTGGTTTTTAACGTTTTACGAACATTGAGTCATTCAATCACATCAAATGGAAACTAAAAGAAATTGCACGAAAATTGTTAGTCGTCATAGACGCTTTGTATAAAAGAAAATAGCTACGTTTCTCATGCTTGGCAGTGTTGTAGACTTTCGATGAATCCTTTTTCCCACCTGTGCTCTCACTTCAAGCCTTTTCAATGTGAATAACATGAGACATTGAATTAAATAATGAATGCTCATGTACTCATGATTCATTTCTGGTCAAAATAACTATTTCAATCCAAATATTCAACATTGCAAACCATTTATGATCTAAGTTCTTCTCACTCCTGCTTTCATATATGCCAACATTATCATGTGATGTTTGTTCAGCTTCAACTTTATGAAGAATTTTCCTGTATGTTTCGAAATTAGACGTCAAGTCAAGTCAAGTAATTATTTAAATTATTTAAATTATTTAAATTAAGTATAATTAAGTATAAATTGTTTTGTTTATAGTATTATAAATGAAAAAATTGATCCAATTTATAATGAATATAAAAAA
This sequence comes from Vigna umbellata, assembly GCF_018835915.1. The sequence goes on from NW_025905618.1 coordinate 4,798, forward strand.
TTTAAATTCAGTATATAAATTAAACAACAAATCTAATTTATGATGTAAATTATTTCAATTGACTATAAAGAGGATCCAATTTGTGATGAATATTGTTAGCTATATTATCTTTATCTTATATTTATCTTTTATCTTTAGTTAGTTTGTTATTATTATTTATTTATTTTGGACGTAGCCCATATTTCTTCTAATTATAAACAGAGGATATAGTGTATAATTGAACACAAGGGGAGATTAATCATATATAGTTTTCACTATATTGTACAGTGATATCTAAAGCCAGGGTTCTTTTGAGTAAAAAAAAATTCTAGTTGCCTCTGTCCTACAACCCCGTCACCGCAACGACACGCCATTACCGTTGTCGGCGCCATCGTCTACAGTTGTCACTACCAAAGTTTCTAGTTTCGACCAACGATCACCATGGTTTGACCGTTTCTCGACCAAGCGACCACCATGCCATTACGACGCCTTTACCGAAGCTCTTACACGCCTCTCAGCGCCTTTTAAGTATGGATTTGCTCCCTTTTTTCCATCGCGCATGGTGGATGTCTAGTAAGTATTAGAGCGTCGAGGTTGCTCGTTTCCTCATTCAGGTTCATCATGTGTTGTTGCACGTCTCATCTCCTCTCAAGCAGCTATTTAGAGCATCTAGGTTGCTCTTTTTCCTTTTTCAGGTGTTTTGATTAAAGAATCTGGGATTTTTATAGTTTCTCTCTCCTATTCATCCACGACTTATTCTGTTGTTGTCTCTTTTTGACCTCTCTTTTGTCACAATTGTGTTTGACCCATTCATATATGCTTCTTTTTCCATGGAAAATATGGTTTTTTTAGTTATTTATAGTGTGGTGACTCTCCAACAATTACCCTTATCCACTAGTGGCATTGCTCAACGACGATTTGCAGAAGAGATTTACATGGAGAACCTCCCATATTTGTTGCTAAGGGGGAGTCTTTGAGTTGGTATTGTGTCTTCTAATGTTGTCTTGAAATCATTAGCACTTTGGTGTCACTCGGGTGCAGAAGCATATATTTTCACTACGACTTGATGAATTATATTAGTAACAAGCTTGGTAGCTTGAGGGGAAGTGTTAGATTATCTTTATCTTATATTTATCTTTTTACTTTAGTTAGTATGTTATTATTTTTATTTATATTTTAGGCTTAGCCCATATTTCTTCTATTATAAATAGAAGACTCTATGTGTATATTGAACATAAGGGAGATTAATCTCATATATAGTTTTTCACTATATTTAACAAATATAAAGAAAACATGAATGTAATTATTTAAATTATGCATAAATTATTTAACAGAGTATAAGGAAACAATTAACTAATTTATGATGAATATAAAAGAAACAGAGTATTTAATTTCAGTATAAAGAAAAATTAATCCAAGTATGATGAGTATAAAGTGTCAAAAAACCCTTAAATTCTTGTAGAAGAAGTGGAAGCCAAGGTGGAGGGGTGAGAATTTCAAAATCAGAAAGTGGAAGACAAGTGTGAGCAGTAGGTGACCGACGGTTTTTTACGGTAGTTATTAAAGAAAAATTTCAAATCTGGTGCACTTTCTGCATGCACTTTCTCCCCAACTTTCTGAACTCTCATTTTCTCCTCTTCTCTCTAAATTCTTCTAAACTATCTCCTTTTCTCTACAAATTCTCACTTCTTTTCATCTGATCATTCATCAGATTGTGTCTAAGATTGGCTGGTAGCAGGAGTACTATTTTCAAACGATCAAGTGGTGGTTTGAGCTGGTAGGTCTTTCTATTTCTAAGAAGATCTAGTTTCTGGCACATGCAAACCAAGTTTTTGTTTGCATGTATTTATCTTCTTCTTCTTCTAAGATTCTGATCACGTTTTTGGTCTTGTGGTTGGTCTGTTTTCCTCAAACAGTGAATCTTGGCTTTTGAGAATTTTGGTGTTGGGCAAATTTCTGTACTGTGAGTGTTTCTTCTGTTATGAAGTAAGGGAAGATATTTAATTTAATTGTTTGTGTGATGATTCTTGTATGTGTGAGATTGAATGATTTGATGATTTATATATGTTTGTGTGAATTGTTATATTCATGGGTTTTGGGGGTGGTTCTGTATAAGTCTGTAGGGGTTCTGCAAAATTATGTAGAAAACTGAGTATTCGATGTTGACCGCTCGGTCATGGTCAAAACGGTAAGATTTCAATGAGTATTATATTCCTTGGGTTTTATCTGAGTATGACCGCTCGGTTTTAGTTGAGTGGTCGGCCTCCTAGTGTAAGTGGTTCTGGAATAATGGTTGGTATTATCAGAATAGAGTCTTTGGTAACGATTCATTCTTATACTAGAGTTAGACTTTGTAAGTGTAATAGGTTTAAAAATATGTTCGGTTATTATCAGATAATAGTTTCTGTACATAATCCGGTTATATTGTTTTAACGTTCAGTTTCCTTAAAAGTGTTAGGTTTGATGAATAATATATAAGATTAATCCTAAGTGGTTGGACTAAACAGTAAGGGTTCGTCTTAGAGTATAGTGTCTGGTTTCGTGGTAGTATTTTATTAGTTCTAATATGTAGCTATTTCTCATCCTTACTTAGTATGAAATATTGTTCAGGCTTGTTTTATGGATAGTAAAATATTGTTCGATCCTGATTGATGAATAATAGTGATTGAAACAACGTTCGGTCTTACAACAAGGGTTCAGTTAATTATAAGTGTTCGGTCGTTCGAAGTTCTAGTGTTCAGTTTTTAGTAATTAGACGGTGAATTTCCGTTCGGTCGTATTTAGTGGATTGTTTTGTTATCGTTCAATTTTTCTCTATGAATAATGGTTTGATCTTTATGTGTTAATTCTATCATTTGACTATGATTCTTTGAGAGAGTTGTATGGATTATTGAGCATGAGAAATTATAGTGTTATGAAAATTAAGGTGTATATATTTTTCATGTAATGTGGAAGAGAATTCCAAGGAGGAATGTCTTAGTAAAATGTGTATTGAGGTGGTATAAAGTATGAATAGGGATAGTGAAATTCACGGAGTTCATCCTGATATTCTGATGATACTAATTCTCAAGAGAGTTGGGTAATGCATTGTGTGAGAATGGCAGGAGGGCGTCTAGCCCATAGGTTCTTGGGTGAGTTATAACGGACTAACCTCGGGTGGAAGCTAATGGTTTTCCAGTTACTACACCACTCGAGTGCATGAACAACTTCAAGCTACATATTCATACAATCCGGATGGTCAAGTCAGGTGTTTGGTTTATGCATGTAATATTAGGGTTCAATGTGTATATGTCTATCTGCCGGGTTGTGGTATGCTATAGTTTCGGTTTGGTATCGTTTTACTTGTATGAATTGTATGTATGTATGCCCCAATTAAATTGTAGTAGCTTACCCTTATTTTCTGTTTCGTCATGTTTCGTTTTTCTCTTGCGATGATCATCCTTTGTGGATGTGAGCAGAGGGGGAAGATTGTACGTGGAGCAGGGAGTTGGATGTCCGAAAATCCTGTTGAATAGATCATGACGAGCGGTCATGTGAGGAGTATTAGTTTTGGGTGAACCATTCAGTCACCACTTTAATCATGTAATAACGATAGTTTGTGTGTAGTTTTGTAAGGTAGTATCGGGAAGCTTGTAAAGTTTTAAATTTTATGGTTATTTTGTAATAACTGTAAGTTTAACTTTATTAATGCAGCAAATGTTCTATCATATTATTATTTGTTGACACCTGTATATAGTTTTAAGTTATATTTTTGGGATGTTACATAAAGGAAACATGACAATTGTTTATGCACAAAAATCCCTTTTGTGAACATGTTGACAAAATAATCAATCAAAGTAACAGTAATGAATAAAAGGTTCACACTTTATTACTTTTGTTATCTAACACAAATGTACATGTTGAACAAAATTCACCACCTCAAAGAATATCAATTAACCATTCTAAAAACCAAAGTCCAGTTTCCTTTATTCTCTATTCAACAATGCATATTCCAACGGACAATTCTGGTCATTATCATCTCTTCCAATAGCAGTTTAAAAGCGCACCTCCATATTGCCTTTTAAGAAAACATCCATCAAATGTATATAGGCATACAGATACAAAGTTGTCCTACATGCTTTGAAATACACTATACAGGTCTCTTGAATATAGCCTTATCCTCATTAGGTTCTCATTAAGTTTGACTGTTTTGAGCTAGGGTTTACCTTAGTAGCTCATGTGCATAATCATATATCTTTCATATTGTTGTGTGAAAACCATCAATGTTGGCGGTGCCATTGCGTTTTGCCCTACTTTTGTAGACCAAAACACACTAAGTTCCATTTTTTACAGAATTTATTGTGCAGTTTTTTAGGATTAATATATGGATTTCCTTTCATGCTCTTCTTTAACCTTCTACTTAACAATTTTGAGGTAACTAAACCAATATTGAATTCTCTACTACATGTATGGTTGTCTATAATATTCCTTAACTGTCATGTAGTTTGGGTAGCCCTATATCCACAATAAGTGTACCATGGACATTTTCCTTTTGAGCCACAACATTTCACACATATTCTTCTCTTGTCATTCTACAAATCTTCAAATTCCTACCATTATGTATTCCATAAGTTCTAATTGCATCAATGACGACTTTCTTTTTCAGGGAAGTATGTCCCACTTGCCCATTCATATTCTTCATACTATGTGCTCTGAGGAAAATCCATAATCTCCATATGGGTTTGTTTCATCATCTAACAAATCACTTAAATAAATACTGGCACATGTATCAAATTCTCACTCACTGTCAGATAATCCCCTAACCTATACATGCTTCCATGGAGTAATAGATCCACTTTATGTACCTACTTCAACAAACACATTACCTTGGAACTGTTGTTCTTGGGGTTGTTCATCTCCATGCACACTACCATCCCACAACATCATCTTCACTGAAAAAATCCTCTTCGGACCCAATCCAACTACTAACATCGCAACTCATTCTTGACAATCCCCTTCACCAACAAAAAACATATCCCCACCATCCTTTCACCACCAACAATATCACCGACCAATCCCTTCAACCATGCCTTATAAACGTAAGTGTAGACTACATGCAGTTGGTTAATGACCTTCACATGAATATATATCATTTAATGACCTTCACATGCATCTACATTCTAAACATGCCACATAACCAACAAACTATTACAAGTGTAGTTATAGCAACTTAACCACACGCACTAGTGTTTCACTACAACATTTCATTTTTCTTAATCCTTAAAACCAATATGCATTAACAATATGACCTCACTGCGTAACACAGACCAACTATATGCAACGTACCAACAACAATCATACAATAAACAATTTAATTTTCAAATGAGGGACCAAAACAAAGAAAACAATAGTACGCCACCAAAATGAAACACGATTAAAGAACGAGACCACAACAAAGGGGCAACGTTATTAGGGGGACCACAACAGAGACACTAAGGGGACTAAGAAGGACAACAAGACAACAAACTTCCATTTGGGGTCCCCAACTACATAAAATTAATTAATAAAAACGCACCTTGCACCTTTTTGCTTCGAAAAATACACATCATGAACCCTATTCGGTCATGAACCGTAATCGTATAAACCTATTCGTTTCACCAAGGCCTTTTTGGTCACGAACTCCTTCGATCACCAAAATCCTTCGTCTGACCATCCACCTTTACTCACAGAAACAATTCTCACACCAAACTCAATCGCGATCAAAATCTCCAATTTGTTGTCTAGATAAGACCTAATTTTCATAATTATTTTTTTTCTTAACCCTAAAAAATTCAATTTACATGTAACATCTTTCTACTCTGACAGTCAACTTAATTTATTCTAACTAAATGTCACGACAGCATGTTGCACAACTCAATCCACAATAAAGCAACTGTTATCAACTTAAACATATTAAACGGATAGGACTTTATTAATACATTTTTTATAACTTTGAACAATCAGTACTTTTAAAATTGGACATAAACTGAAAAAAACATTACTGAATAGGAACCAAGTAACAATTAGTTCATTGGTTCTTTCATTAGATTGGGCAAATTCTCCATTTCAAATAATAAACTTGGGACTAAATTCATCATGATGGGCCCCACTTTTTCTAGTTGCTCCAGACTCAACGCTTCTTAGCTTTCTGGATAGTTCTGATCAATGGGCTTAATGGTTAGTACCAAATATGTTTTGGAACAACTTGCAAAAGTGGAATATTTGAATATGGCTCAGAATAATCTCACTGGTGCAATTCCAATATATCATTGAAGCTTCTCAATAAGCCATTTTAATTCTGAATTCAAATTAGTTGAAGGCAAAACTTCCTTCTGTTTTTCCTAAATCTTCAAAGTTGGCTTTCAAACAACAAAATTTCAGATTTGTTTCATTCATTGTGACCGAAGCACTTCTGCAATTGCCATTTTGAGATTATCGAAAATCAATTGAAGGGACGACTCCCAGATGTGGAAATCTGTAGAATCGGTTACTTTTTTTTTTTTTAAGCAACCTAAACTGTCTGGGAAGAATCCTATGTCCATGGGCAGCCTTGTTAAATTGAAAGTCTTGGTTTATGGAAACAATACTAGCGGTAAATTATTTCCTACTTGAAGAATTGCAGCAATTTAATTTATGTTGGATGTGGCTGAAATATGTTTTATGGCCCAATACCCATCATGGATAGGAGAAAGTATGCAACAATTGATAATTCTTGAACATGCGAGGGAATCACTTCTCTGAACATCTTTCTATTCAACTCTGTTATTTGAAGCACATCAATTCTTGGTCATTCGAGAAATATGTATCAGAGGAATTCAATCTTGCTAAAGAATTGACTGCAATGACTGAAAAGAACATCAACATAAGTGCACTCTAAATCGTATATATTCGATCAATATCACTATCTTGACTGCCAATTACTTTTGTGGCGTTATTGGAGGATTGTTATATGAATAATGGTGGCAACTGTGTTGGTGACCTGATTGCAAGAAAAATGTATTTAGTCAAATAAATAATATGCCCTTCAACAAAAAAAAAGCGAATACATGTTTGAACAAAAAGTTGTAATCCAACTTGTTGGAGTAGTGTGTTATTGTTCATTCTGCTTAACCCAAATTCAGTGACCCTTTACGACATACTTATGCTTTAAGGCAGAAAAAAAGAAAAAAAATAGTTTCACCATGAACGTGTTTAATTTGGTTTAATATCCAATGAGAAATAGTTATTTATTTAGATCATGTACATATTTTCATATATGTTTTTTTTTACGTTAAAAGAAGAATGATAGATTGTGGTAATTATATAGTTTTTAAAATGATTTAAATTTTTTGGTTGTAAAATATTATTAAAACTTTATTTGTTTTACATATTAAATGATTAGTACAAATAATATAAGGTTGGGAGCTATTCATTAATTTGGAAAATTAATGCTCCCCTATTCATCATTTGAGAAAGTAATGTTATGATTATTAACGTTTAGAATACTAATGGTCCCTTATTTATTGGAAGATTAATCTTCCTTTCGTTTTGTAGAAGATTAAAACTCTATTCACATTTTAAAAAACTAGGCTTCATTGCCTATACAAGAACATCTTGAAATATTGTTAATTCTTTTTTATGGGTTGAGAGAAATGTTACACAAAACAAATCCTCCAAACAATCTCACCGTTGTATTATCTTTTACTCCTCAATCATCACCAATGTGATCATCACACCGAAACATTAATCTTCAATATTCTCGACAAGATAAATAAATCATCAAACCTACTTCAATCACTATTGCAAAAAAACAAATATCAATTGAGTGACTGTGTTTGGTGATCAAATCCCGAAAAATCAAATAGAAAGAGAAAGATTTAATATATCATTTGGTTCCCACTTTTAGGAGTTTGATTCAAAGTAATCCTACCTTTTGAAAAAGTTCAGTAAGACCCCATATTTCGTTAAAGTTCAATCTGGTCCTTTCTACTCATTCCGTTAAAAACATAATGGTGCAAATGTCATCGTGACATCTCATAAGCACGTGATACACGTTAATAGGTGGACTTAAATGATTTTTTAATTTAAAAAAAAAATCTTTGTCACGTCATCATCACCATCTCCAGACAAACCATAATTTCTCTCCACGAAACCCTAGTTGTCGCACCATCCAGCACCGTCACCGCAATCCTTGCCGGCAGCCGTCCTCTCCAACACATCACACACCACCACCAAAGCTATGCGACGAGAACGCGAGAAACCCTAGGTCTCCACGGTTTACTTGCAGGTCTGATTGTGGTTGCAGGTGGAGGTAAGCAGCGGCTTGATTAGTGGTGGAGAAGAGTGGCGATTCGCGATGCAGCAGCTGGCGATTTGGCTGGTGGTTAGTGGTGGACGATTTTGTGGTGGAGATTGGATGGCAGTGTTGTTGGCGCGACGACGATTTGGCTGGTGCGAGGGTCAAAATGGTGAAGATTGGTGGCGCGAGAACGAAGGTGAGATGCGAAGGTGATGGAGGTGCAACAGAAGGGAGAAGACGCTTTGGTGGTGGCGCGTGATGTGTTGGAGAGAACGGCTGCCGGCGAGGATGACGGTGACAGCGTTGGATGGTGCGGCGGCTAGGGTTTTTTGGAGAGAAATTAGGGTTTGTTTGGAGATGATGATGATGACGTGGCATTTGCACCGTTATGTTTTTAAGGGCGTGAGCGGAAAGGACCAAATTGAACATATTTTAACGAAATATGGGTCTTACTGAACTTTTTTAAGAGGTAGGATTACTTTGAACCAAATCCCTAAAATTAGGGACCAAATGATGTATTAAACCAAAGAGAAAAGAAGAAATAAAAAAAAAAGAGAGAAATCAAGTTATCATGAATTGTTGTGGATCAAAATAGAATTTTAGTTATCCATCGATAATAGTTTCTCGACACAATGCATGAGAATGTACAACTAATCGAATCACCATACTATTTCTATAAATCTTCTTCAATCCAACCAAACTGCATTCATCGATCACAAATATCATATAATTCGCCATAATCCTAAAATGTTAAATGACAAGAGAGGGTGTGAATACTTCATATTGTCATCTCCCTTTGTTTATGATAGTATGCATTAGAAAAATAAAATTTTGAACATCGAAAAATGTTTCTCGAAGTCTCACAATAAACGCCAAAATGTTATAAAAAAAAACATTCAAAATAATTTTATCTTTCCTATTTCTGAAGAGTCCCTCTATACTCATTATTCTCCAACCTTTCAGATTTTCTTCAATCTTTATTATTCTCAAAACTTCCTATTTACTCTTGTATTCTTTCTTTCAACATCTTTTCTTTATTATTCGACTATTTATCTTCTATTATAATAATCCTATCAGCCGATATTTTACCTATTATACCATTTAACATTCAGCTTACCCGATCTGTATTGGGTCTAAGATTTTGTACCGCTACGTATTTGGTCATCCTGGTTGATAAACCTTACACTAAAATAGCTGTCAAATGAGTTAACAGACTAATTAATACAGTGTTTTTAGTTAAAAGCCGAAGACTGAAGATAATTAACTTCTCTGATCAGTTGTCCATATACCGACATAATAATAGAAAGGTTGGTAATTAGAGACAACAACTACTGGACGCAAGCAAATACGAGTTTATTGAAATGAATCGTGAAGAACATGTTCTATTGTTTCACTCTCACAAGATAAAAAGAGTGTGGAAGGCGTTCTTTAATCTTGATTTGCAATTGTATATGACCCTTCTGTGTATTTAATGTTCTTCAATCTCAATTTTCAAATAAAATTCTTATTATTCATATAAAAAATTTCTTAATAATATCTCGTCGTCATTTTCAAACAAACGAAAAAGAATATTTGGAAATATTAAAAAATAGTTATTATTTTAGTTATTTAATCATAACGGTGTAGATTTAGGTATCTTTATCTCAAGTCAAATTTAATCATACTTTTTAAAATTGTTTCTCAATGTAATGAACTAAACAATTTTATTTGTTTACAAAACAAAAAATTATAAGTTTCTAATTAATGTATTATTGATTAAATGTACATGTATGAAATTTTGTAGGACCTTTGTCAAAATTCGAGCAGATGAGAACATTACATTTCTTTTAAGTGCTTAAATAAAAAAAAATGTGTTGAAAGAAAAAAAAAAAATAACCTACAGAAAGTTATGAAGTTAACTAGTTTTTTCACCGGACTAGAGACACGAATTGTTTGATTCTCCTTTTGCAGAGACAAAAACGACGACGTTGTTCATCTTCTTCTGCGTTTAATCTCAATTCCTCACCTCAGAAACACTACCGCTCCCACTCTCTTCACTCTCCAATGGAGGCCAGGGTCTCTTCCTCTCTGGGCCTCCCTTCTCCGAAGCCTCACGAAATCTCAATCTCCACAAGCCTCTCCGACTTCCCCTCCCTCCTCACCCATTTCCCCCCTTTCGCCTCCACCACCTCCGTCAAATGGCCCCGGCCCAACCCAAAACCCCAGCCCCTCAAATCCCTCCCTCTCCTTGATCGCGCCTTAATCGGCGCCGCCGCAGGAGGCCTCGCTGGCGCCTTTACCTACGTCTGCCTCCTCCCCCTCGACACCATCAAAACCAAGATGCAGACCAAAGGTGCTGCCCGAATTTACAAAAACGCCCTCGACGCAGTCGTGAAAACGTTCCAGTCCAGCGGCCTCCTCGGCTTCTACAGCGGCATCTCAGCCGTCATAGTCGGCTCAACCGCCTCATCCGCCGTCTACTTCGGCACCTGCGAGTTCGGCAAATCGTTCCTTGGCAAACTCGAAAACTTCCCTGCCGTACTGATCCCTCCCACCGCAGGTGCCATGGGGAACATTGCCTCATCGGCGATCATGGTACCCAAGGAGCTCATCACGCAGCGAATGCAAGCTGGCGCGAAGGGACGCTCCTGGCAAGTCCTTGTGGAAATTCTCCAAAACGACGGCGTTATGGGCCTCTATGCTGGATACTCTGCGACATTGCTCCGAAACCTACCGGCAGGGGTTCTGAGTTATTCTTCTTTTGAGTATCTGAAAGCTGCGGTGCTTCAGAAAACGGAGAAGAACAATTTGGAACCGGTTCAGAGCGTTCTGTGTGGGGCACTCGCGGGGGCGATTTCAGCGTCCGTTACAACACCGTTGGACGTGGTGAAGACACGGTTGATGACGCAGGTTCGCGGCGAGGGGGTGAATAAGGTTGCGGCGGTTATGTACGACGGCGTTTCGTCGACGGTGAAGCAAATTTTGAAGGAGGAAGGGTGGGTGGGGCTGACACGTGGCATGGGACCTAGGGTGCTTCACAGCGCGTGCTTTTCCGCGTTGGGTTACTTCGCTTTTGAGACGGCGAGGCTTGGGATTTTGCGAGAGTATCTTAGGAGGAAGGAGTTGAGGGAAAGGGAAACTCAAGTTTCTGTTTCCACTGCCTGAGTTAGTATTTTCACTATTTTTGTTCTTTATTGCTTAATTTATGTTCGGATTTGTGTTTTGGGTTTTCATTGAGTTACTTCTTGTAGAATGTTTTAGTAGCAAGTTTTTGTTATGGAAACTGGGCTACTGAAGTGGCTTATACAAATGTAAGTTCTTGAATGTTCTCGTAATTGCCCTTTTGCTTGAGATTTGTTAATGGTTACACATAAAGTTGTTAAAATAATAATTGTTATAATAGTTTTCCTCATCTGCATGATGCTGTTCTCAAATTAAAAAATACATGTTGCTGATGGTATGCTTCAGTAGTGCCATGTTCTTGAAGAAACAAACCAGGTTGCTGATTCTTAGGCTGGTTACAGTTTTAACTCTTAGGCTTCTCTTAGGAGTTTTGAGGCTCCTACTCATATCACTCTTTTAGCTCTCTTGGTTTTTCACCTGTGGGTTTTGAGTTTAGTCTATAATCCTCTGGTCTCACCAAAAGAAATTAACTGCTTTTACCGATCTATGGCATATTTGACGGAAGTTTAGGATCGGCTCAGGCATGATGATTCTAGGGTACTGTGATTCTAAGATTTGTTTAACATAAGGCACATGAGTTTCAGCGTGCATGTTACATGACTATATGAGTTGGTCACATAACGAATGCTTGTTGGTGTTTTTGTGTTTTTTGCTTCTCTATTGTATTATTAGTCACACTCTTTGGTTGTTTTGCTCCTTTCACACTTATATTTTTATATTGACTATCGGACATAGTCTTGTGGATTGAACAGTTTGCCATACATTTATTGAATTGAAACTTGTCCTACTCTGAGATAGAGATACTCTTTCATGTGGCGTACAGTCCTTGTTTTAAAACTCCATTGGCCATTTTTGTTCATATATATCATAATTATGTTAATGTGTTGGACACTGAATTAATGTGTTGGACACAGTTTTATATCATAAGTATGTGTGAATTTTTTTTGGGGGGTGGGATTGTTCACCAGAGAGGGAAGGGCTGTTAATTTCTCGGTTCTAGAGTGAGAGTATAAAACTGTGTTAAAATTAATACAAGCTAATTAAAATGTTATAAGGTCTATTCTTATATTCCTTTCTTTTTAAAAGGATTTCTAATAAGAAAATACTAATTTCAAATGAAATTTTATTCTTCCTTTTGTGCTCTTTCATATATTTTTGTAAAGTTCTAACAAAGTAAACAAAGTTTCATATTTCAAGTATATCTCAAATGACTTTAGTTTCAGGCTTCGGCCTACCATTTTTAGGATCAGGAATTTTCTAATTCCTAAATTCACTTAAAATACTTAAAGTAGGAGAAGGGAAGAAATTGTATATCTAGAATAGAAAATAAGTTTCTACTTATTATTCTATTTTGTTTTCTGAATACAAAACCTCCTTAAATAAGTTTATAAATGCTAAAGAAATAATGGTTTATAATCAATTATAACTATGAACATTAAAAAAATGTAAGGACGTAGAAAAACTTTTTATTATAGTTTTCAATATTTAAGTTTGCTATTTTCAACACGTCTCCCCAAACTTGAATATTTTATCTTCATGTCGGCCGGTTGATTCCAAACATTGTTTTAAACTTCTCAAAAAAATTAATCTTCAATGATTTAGTCATCTTATCTGCAACTTGTTCTTCTGACTTGCAGAATTGGAGCTCAATTTCTTCTTGCTTGATCAACTTCCTATGTAATGATAACGAATTTCTTCTTGCTTGATCAACTTACACTAATGTTATTTTGAAAGAATAAAATATTTATTAACATTGTGGAGTTTTCTCAAGAATGAAGGACAATTTATGACTAGAGTTTCTGAAGTTTGTACGTTTTAGAAAATTATCAATGTCGTTAATTTGCTATCTAATAATATGTTAAACATGGTCGGATATGTAAGTTGAGAAATAATACCCTGGTTTTCATGAGGGAAAATCACTACGAAGACTACAGAACACGGGTGAAGAATCTTATCCTATTATCTAATAAAAATGGATATTCTAAGCCTCATTCTCTAAAAGTACTGAAGTTCACCGGTATCCTGAGTGCTGATGAACAGTTCGTTGTTCTACTAGTCTAACTGGTCTCTGTCTTCGTGAGAGGTTATGTATTGTTTCTGTTTTCTGGGTTTGCATAAATGTTTCAATTCTTTCTTGATGAACATATGAAATACTTTTTTCTGCATTTCAAATAAGTTTATTTCTAGGTAGCCTCGGTAGAGGAAGGGAACAGAGGCATTGGAGCAATGCAGTACAAACTAGACTATCTGTCCTAAGAATATATATTAAAGCATTAGTTTTGGCATTGGGTCAGTTGAACCACTTATAATCAGATAAGATTTTATTTTATTTTAAAAAGAAAAACTATTTAAAAAATAGATTAGACAAACATAAAAGAATATGAATCTACTTATTTTATTTAAAGGAATATTTTTTAAAAGAATAAACAAAAACAAACTCACTCATAAATGCTATGAATAATTTCATAGGTCGTTGTTGTTTTTAAAGCAGCTATAAATGGTACGGAAACCTATATGAGATAGGAAGCAAATAGCAACGCTATGTTTCTAGATTTTGACAGCATATCAAGTATGCAGACGCAGAAATGAAATATAGGATTAGCTAATATTATTCATGTGTCGCATCATCAAAACCTTCACATTTTAGATATCAATAGTTTAAGGCTTGAAATAAAATACATTTACAAATACATTACGCAGACTAAACTTAACATGATTGTTCCAACAGTGATTTTGCAAGTCATTCAAAATATTATATCATTAGTAGTATTTTTCACACTTCCAATCATCCATGATGGTTAACCTAGGTTAGAATTTTGAAGGTAATACGCCATAACTGCAAATTTTGTGCCACAACACAATTCATATAAGAGACATTAATGGCGATGAAGAGATTTAGAGACTGAATTTTATTGATAAACTAAATGAAACTCAAAATCTAGCTAGCCATTTTTCAGAGGTCTAAACTATTGAAAAATCATTTCAAAACAAGAAAATTTCTCTAAACCGAGCACACCACCTTCAGTTTCATCACAACATTAAAAAGAATCGTTTCTAGGAGAAGTAACTAGCAGTTGTAAAAGCACAAAATAAACAAACAGGAGAATCATATATACTCATTGTTTATACTGATGATATGAAAGAGATATAATGATGTAAAGCTGTAGTACAAGACACATAACAAGTTTGAAAAATAATAAAATATGCAAATGACGTAAAGTTATGTTACAAGACACATAACAAGGATGACAAACAATTAAATATGTAATTTCTAATAATTATATTCATTCTAAAATGTACATTTTCATATAAAATAGGAATTACTGATTTATTGAACTTTGGCACAGAGAAAAACACTATGAAACTCTAAGAAAGAAGTTATTTGGATTAAGTACTTGCTAGTCACTCAGAATATAATGAATATGATAGGAGGAAATAGATTAAAAATTAGTTCTTGGGTTTTTAGGTTGAGTGAGACTTTCTTTATATAATGGGAGTTCTTTGCAGGCAAGGGTCTTTATACAGCAGTTTTTGATGTCTTTATAGTCTTCTTTAACACATGTATTATCACGTACTCCCATATAAAATATGATTATTAGGTGAAAATCACAAACATGTTATATATATATATATATATATATATAATTTTAATAAAAATCATAAACTCAAACAAATATACAAAAAAAACTATTCTCTTACGTAATAGTACAATCATTAGTGATCTCAGCCTCAAGAAACTTATTCGTAATTTTTGTAACTTTGGCATGCAACTTATCAATATAAGTTTCACCTTATATTACGCTCCTTGGAAGCTCCAAGGAAGTATATATATATGTCACTCCTCATTACTCTTCTCGAGAGTCTCGACAAAGTACACCTTCGATACAATTATGCAAAGTTACCATTCATCACCTTTCGTCGAGTCACCACACACAATCATAAACATATATTGACATGTCATCATAATCATATAAATAACATATAATCCACAATTTAGACTCGTAAAATAATACATTACAAACAAACAAGAATGCAAGAAAGAAAACAAGAAAAGTAAAAGAATATGAGCTCCTCCCTACCTCTTACTATTCACTTCTTCCTCATTCCTTCTTCTCTTCGAAATTCAACTTGCAAAACTTTCTCCCTTCTCCCCTTTGTTGACTTCAAGGTTCTTATATCATTCTTAGCTTTAACCTCAAACCTTTCACCATTTTACACCATTAAACCTCAAACATTACTAAGATGTAGAAGCATGTTGACTTCTCAAACCTTGCTACACCAGCATGTATCGATATAACCCTTTATTCTGACCTTTAAAATCAACTCCTCTTGCAAAACTCGTGATATTTGATCCCAATAACCTATTGTTGAAGCTCCCTTAATCCAAAACATTGCTTCTAAACTACAACATCTTTCCCCATCCTTTCAAATTGAGTACTCAAATTTTCTAACTCACCAAACTCCAACACACCACATCTTTATACCTTCGAGGTAAGAAATTGTCTTAAAGGCCTTATCATATTCTCATAAAGGTAAATAGGTTAAGTTATCCTTGAATCTGCATTCCTCTACCACTATAGAGCATTTAACACTACCATAGAGGTAAGAGCAAAACTCAAACCACAATTCTTTCTCCTTTTAACAAACCTAACTTTTTCTTTCCCTAAATCTTCAGAATTAAGAAAGGAAACTATATTTGATATAGTGATGAGTGTAACCTTGTTACTCTTATCAAGACATTTTCTGTTCTTAATACTTCTAGTTAGATACGCAATATCTACAATCTAAACTTAAACTCTTAAACTTGTAAGATACGATAAACCCACAACTTTCAAGTCATTTTAAGGATGAACTGCTCCGATACCAAAATGTAACATCCTAGTTTTAGCAACTTACAACTGATAAAATAAGGCATTAAAAATTTATGGACTCCAAACAAACAAACAAAAACTAGAACCTGAACCCCAAACAAACAAAAACTATAACCTAAACCCTAAACATAGAAATCATAGGAAAACACTTAGGTCTTAGGAAATAGGAAAACATTTAGGATAAAACAACTAGACGCATGATTAGACAATGTTTTGTCTAAAAGTGTCTGAGAGAGAACTTAGCTAAACGCTCAACAGTTAAAATACTTGAAGTAGGTATTTGACTTCTCTCGAAAACAAAAGCATGTCGAGATAATGTCGTCGACTCAACAATTAAAAGACTTAATTATTAAAACACATAAGGAAGCCTGAGCAAGCTAAACGCTATCTAAAAAGATGCAAAAGCCAAAGAAGCGTTTACTTGAATCAAGATGATACCATGAACTAAATAGACACGTCATCTTGTGATGAAGTATCTATACATTTGGTATCTTCAAATTAAAAGGACTTAATTGTAAAATGTTACCTAATGATAGGAAATCAAAAAGCACTTTGTTGTTTTTAGCAAATATTAAATGACATTAAATGTCCAATGTTCAAAAATAACAAAAGTGATAAGAAAAGTCATATTTGTTGCATGCACAATTTACTCTAATTTTGCAGATAAGATATTCTACACGCATCCACAATGTTACAAATCAAATATCAAATGTGGACGTTAGAGACAAAAGAGATAATCACATAATGTTCCTCTCTTGAAGCAAAGCCTATAAAGATCATACAACCTACTTCAAGCAAATGACTGAAAAAACATGCTTGCTCTGACAAAGTAGACTTACACAACGACTGTTGAGAAAAAGAAGAGAGAGAAAACACAAGCATTAAGGCTACGAACTACAAATGTAGTCTAACGGACAAATATTCTTGAAGCTTAAAAATATAAGATCTCTAAAGAAGAAAATCAAAAGGATAGAATAGAGGATAGCCAACACACACAAAGCTTACAATGATATATCCATGCTAAAGAGAAAAAGAGAGAAAAAAGCTAAAAATAATAATACATCTAAGTTGAAGAAAAGAAAAGAGAAGAGAAGAGAAAAGAGAAAGAGATACTCTCAGGCTTAAGCGTCAAATCTCTTACTATTTTAAGATTATAGAGAGAAACACCTACTAGTGTTTAGACTGCATTGTATTGTAATCAAATCCTCTTATAGAGAGATTTAGTCTAAACTGCTTGTAAGCAATCGTTGATTGCAATTATGAAGAGACTTAAAATACTTGTAACTAAATTCTTTTGAGTTGAGGAATCTAGGCACGGTAGTCTAGTACCAAGAATGGTTCAAATACTCAAGAAAAATCTCGATATGGTGCTGAGTACCAAGAGTGGTGCAAATACTCAAGGAAATCTCGGTAGGGTGCTGAGTGCCAAGAGTGGTGCGAATACTCAAAGGAAATCTTAGCGAGGTAGTTGAGTACTGAAGTGGTGCTAATACTCATTTGTAATCATGTGAAGGTTATAGGGGAACCCTCTACGAAGGAGACTGGACGTAGCTGAGTTGCAGCGAACTAGTATAAAATCTCTTGTGTTATTTTATCTTCTCTTTACTAAACGATCCTCTTAGAAAATTTGTAGTCGAGCTTTGTATTTGAAAATATAAGAACTTCCAAGCTAAGTGATCCTGTATTTTCAAAAGGAGTTCTTACAAACGTTGCAGTAGAAATATTCTGAATAACACGTCAAACTTATTAACTCATATATTTCAAGTCGAGCATCTAAGCCTTTGAAAGAGTATTTTTGACGACTCGACAATGTGCTATATCAGAAGGGTTGCGAAAAATATTTTCCAAAAACACTACTCAACCCCCCTTCTAGTGTTTTTCAGGTACTTCAACATTTCTTCAACATTGGATTTCATTGAAGGCGTGCACTTGTTGTAGTATATATACTTTGTAGAGTCATAGACATAGTAGATATCATCATACCACCCACAAGGTTAGTCCCTTTCACGCCAAGGACCAAAATAGTCTGGTGGCTAGGAAATCATGACATTCTCTCCCCCATCATTCTTCTCTATATGAATGGAATAATTGATAGTATATCAGGATACCTGCTTACTAAATCTTCAATGTCAATGCATACACTAACATCATCACCACAAAGAATTTCTCCTTGAAATTCTCTCAACATCATCACCATACTTGTCCACAACCATAACCATCACCACAAATGTTATAAACAATACAATAAACATAAATAAGTTCCATCCCAAATTTATTTCAAATAACCCAAGAAGAAGAAAATAACAAACATACACGTTGATACTCAACGATGGTGCTCAATGCCAAACTTGTAACGTCGTAATTCGGAACGTTCCGAACAAACCACTTTTTTTATTGTGAAAATAAATATAACTTAAACAAATCGTAAATGAAATTTCAAATTATTTAAACATCTTTCAAGTGAAAATTCAAAACAACACAAGTCTTACGATAATCACAGTATTCTCGCCGCTTTAAGCTTCCACTAGATTATCTATAACATCATCTGCTCTCATACAACAACACAAGTGATGAGTGCATATTTATGCCCACATTTATGTTTTAAAAACAAATTTTTGATAAGATTCTTGTGCTTAAATGATTGATTTAAAATAAGATTTGTGATGATTGACTTTATCGGGTTTGAGAATTAAAAAAGAGGCTTAAAATGTGATTTTAGTTGCATAAATTATTTTGGAGAGTCTGAGCTGGGATTAAAATTTGAATTGCAATTTTGAAAAGAAAGAAAAGGCTAAAGTGCAATTAGAGGAAATTTCTCGACTTTTTGTGTAATTTTGAATAAAATAAAAAGGGTTGAATTGTAATTTTGGGCAAGTTTATTTTAAAAGATAATTTGGAGAAAATATATCTTAAGATATTTTATTTGATATTGTCAAATAATTACCTTATTTAACTATATCAATAAAAATCAAAAGGTAATATTTGCCAAATCTTTTTGAATCTAGAAAAGATATTATCAAATATTCTCAAAAACTGATTAAATTTGTTGAATATTTGAAAGATATTAGATATAAGATAAAAGATCTTATCAATGGAAGATTCAGAGTCCTAGCTCAATCAAGCCTATATAAAGAGACCCACGGGAGGCACAACTCATTAATTCTAAAACTCCTCCATTGGAAGCAAGCATCCATCACTCCTCTCACTTTTATTTTACCATGTATTCTACTCCATCCATGGAGAGCTAAGCTTCTAGGACTATTCCACTATAATTTTATTATGGATTCTGATAGAGCTGTCAAAACGAGTAACCCGGCTCGATCCAGCACGACTCACCACGGGTTGGTCACTTATTGAGCCAACCCATCTCGGCTCACTTATTAGCAAACTGAAAAAAATTCAAACCTGGCTCGACCCACCATGGGTTAGTGGGTTAAACGGGTTGGCTCATTGGCTCATTTAATTATAAGTTTTTTTTTTAAATTAAAAAAATTACAATTTTTTGAATTCAAATCTAAATAAACGTTACACTAAAATGATGTTAAACTCCAAAAACAATTCAAAATAAAATAAAAAAGTGTCATACAATCTAAGCGTAATCCCAAAACATGTACAAAAGGCGAACAAATACGTTTTTAATATTGATAATTTTTGTATCACTTGTCCATTTATAATATTATAGTCTTGAATAGATAAATCTATAATATTTTTCTCTCTTGAAACATCTTCTTCTTTATTACAATCTACAATATAAAAAAAGAAATACTAATTAATAATATTGAAACACAAAATTATAAATAATTAAATTAAATTAGGTGGGTTGGTGAGCCAACCCGGCTTACTATAAGTTCATCTCGTTGAGCCGGGTTGAAAACTAGCCCACATAAAAAATTACATTTTTTTCAAACCCAACCCGGCTCAAACTCGTCCCGTGGTGAGCCGAGTTGGCTTGCGGGTTATAACCCATTTTGAGAGCATTAGATTCTGAGGTTAAGTTGAATTAATGCAATTGTTTCTTTTGATTATTGATTTGAGTTACTCTCTTTCTATGTCTTTCATCTCTCAATCATATTAAAAGCAATGATTTTTGCATCATAAGGTGTTTGAATCTACATGCATATTAATCATATGAGTTCAAGGGTTTCTATGTTTGATTGAGAATCTACTTTGATTAAATTTAGGAACTTTCATATGACTAAACGAGTTTTTGCTATCAATTGAGAATGTACTTTGGTTGGTGGTAATAATTTAAACTATAATTAATTGAGAATTTACTTTGATTAATTAGTTTTTAATTTGGTTAGAAGATTTAAGGATAGACATGATTAAACACAATATAATTTGATTGTGAATGTACTTTGGTTGAATTCATTGTGAATATTCTAGAAATGTCTTGCATTTGATTGAGAATCTACTTTGATTAATTGCATGATCGCCCTTAAATTAATTAAGAATGTACTTTAATTAATTTGAAACTTGAACAATAATCAATTGAACAATGATCTCTAGATAACCGATGATGAATATATATGGGAAAAACAGTGGAATTAGCCTATTTCATCATAATTGTTTCTAAGTTTCCTCATTGTTCTTCAAAACATTCTTCAAAACATTCTTCAAAATTAATTCCATTAGCACAGTTTTTGACTTTCATTCTTGAGCATTGCATAACATTCATAAGATTCAAATATTGAAAAACAATTCCGTATTCGTTGGAAGACGACTCAGGGTTACTTTAACCCTATCTACTGTCTTGACTACTGACTTGACAATTTAAAAAGCAGTATTAATTTGATAGCTTCAACGATAGTGTAATAACAAGTCATGCGATCAATATGTGGAAATCACAACCACAAAAAATGCAAGGGTGAGTTACAAAATAAACATCAAATCATTGAAATAACATTTATAACACCATGGTTCAGTCTTTAACACAATTCTATCACATAAAAAAAATCAATGCATAATAAGACTGTGACAACCAATATGATACCTCTCATACATTCCCTTAACCAGAAGCATGACCAACTCATTCACTTTACACACTTGTCGAGAAAAGGAAACTCCTGCCTATATTAGTCATCTCTATTAACATATGTCTTCTTCTATACTTCACCATACCATTATTGTTTTACCAAAGCAGGATGATTCAACTAGTCCTCCACCGTAGCTTCAGACCTATCTCTCTTGCTCCTTAAAATGCTCACATAAGCTTTAAACTCAACATGAGTCGAAACCCTACGGGTGAGACATCTATCCCTTTCTACCCCCTCGAAAGAGGAAAAGGCAACAATCGAATCCTCAATCCCTTCTATTGTCCTTCAAGGATGAAGAGATCATCTCTTCCACCTCCTCTTAAAGACGAAGATATACACCTTTCTACCCTCTCGTAAAAGGAAATGTACAACTCGGATAAAAGAAGTATAAAATAGAAGACATACTCAATGATAATAACCACAATAATTATAACCAAAATTCAAACTCCACTTTACACATACATAAGTTAACTTAAACCCAAGATTAAGTCAACCATCTACTTTCCATACCTCTCTCTTCCAAAAATACCCCCAATACATTACAAACTGTCATGTAACTTCCATAGTAGGTACTCCGCAACCGTGGAACCTAGGCTTACAACTTGTCTCCTTTCGATACCTACCTATTCTCTTATGATACACAAATACCACCATAGAGGGTTAGCTCCCCTTATCTGGATAGATCTTGGGTTTCTTGTTTTGTCCTTTGTTTACTAACTCCAGACCTCAAAGCTTGGAAAACTATGGCCTTCCCTAGGTTCGAACTCGAGTCCACATAGCACACACAATTTACACAACACACAAATACCACTAGGCCAGTTTTTTTTTGCCGGTATATAAACACAAATACGAATATTTAAAAAATTTTCAAAAAAAAATGGTTATTCCTTCCTCATATACTCTCATAATTCCCAAGACATTTCCTGAGCACTTTCATTCCAAAACATTTTCATCCTTCGAATCTTCTTTCCTCTCAGCTTTTGTTCTTGTTATGATGAACACTCTTCCTTCGGCTGGTCTCCCAATGACTTTTGATGTGACAGGGTGTCTCTTTTCTTTCACTATTGCTTCCTTCTTTGTAGAATATGTAATCTATTTGCCTCTTTACACTCTCAAGGTTGTTCTCCTCTTCCCTCTCCCACATTTCTCTCCCTCTTTTCTATTTATACTTCCCCGATAACAAAACCCTAATAT
>NW_025905619.1:8594-18901 GCF_018835915.1 Vigna umbellata
AAGACCACACCAACACTCAAAACCGAACGCTCCACTACACAAAAACGAACGTTCAAAATATCAAAAAGCCGAAACGTCACCTATAACAAAAAACCCCGAACGTCAACAATTTGGAGAACGTCCAATTTCACCAGAATTGGACCGACACGTGTTTGCCGACCAACTATTTGGCGCAGCGATGTTGGGACGAACGTCCATTTTGCACTCTCCAAAATTGGACGAACGCGCATTCTGCAGAAATTCTGCAGAATCGCACCAGAGCCAGAAAGCCCAGAAAACCTCCATTTTCATTCTTCTTCCCAATTTTACCCAGTTTGCATCAAACACTAATAACTCAAAAATCATGGAATAATCAAGCTCCACGTACCTGGTTTTCTCCCCCCAAGCACATACCATCCTTAGCCCAGGAATTCGCCCCGATCGGAAGACGAAACGTTCGGTTTGATTGAAAGAAGTCCCTCTACTTTGCGGAGACCATGGTGCATCAGGATAAATTCTCGGTCCAAGGTGCTGGAATCTTAGAGAGAAGCGAGAGAAATTTTGGGAGAAGTTTTTAAAGAGAGAAAGAAGGTTCTTCCCGGTGAGCTGCTCACACCTCTCTCCCTATTCATGCCAAAAGATGCCTCCCCCACTTGTGCAAGGCTTCCGAATAATGCACCCAACAATAAGGCCTATGATAGTCAAAGGTGGGTGACCACCATGCCCCACTATGTCCTCCACCATAACAGGTTAGGGTCTTACATTTCCCACAACAACAAAAATTTTGTCCCGACAAAATTAAGCTTATCGGAACTCAGTACGAGGTAAGTTTCTCTCATCTCATCCTCTAATCTCCAGGTAGGGTTGCTGTATACCTTCCGAATGACCATAAATTGTTACCAGTTCGTCCTCGACCTACTGGTTGACACTTCAAATGACAACCTTCGGGCTTGCCATACTTCAACTCAAAAACACTTACCTAACAAATGTCTTCATGCCTCGTGAGGGAGGAAGGAAAACCAGAAACTCTTGCAGGAAAACATTAAGAAGGTCATCCTCGGAACGAAAGTTACACTCCGAATTCTCTGGGCCGCAAGATCGTGAAACTTGGGCGCTTCCATGGGTGAAACCACTAAGAAGCAACTAGTCATTTCCAAGGGAGGTTGCCTTAAAACATGATCGACAGAAACTACCTTTGTTTCATCATGAAACCTTTATCTTAGGCCGTATGATCAACCTTTCTTCTGCGTTGAAAACTAATCTTGAACATCCAACTAAAATGACCTGAATCATCCACTGAGTAAAACTTGATCATCTCCTCAAATTTTCCCACTTAACTTAAGATTCTAAACAATACTCACTTCTCTTTCAAACCTCAGTCCTGCCTTATCTAATTACTCTCGAAATCTTTCGTTCTACTTCCTTTCTTGATACTTATTCCCCTAGTCACCTATAGATTTCCTATTCCCTTTCTTAACTTATATTTTAGGTCATCCACCATTTTCTTATTCAGGAAGTTCCAACCATCACTAATCACGTAGGTTTCAGTTACCAAACTCTCACAGCGTCACCCCGTTTCTCGCCCAACTCCTGTTCTTCTGACTGTAACGTTAATGATATTCTAACCCAACTCATGTTCTCCAACCTTGTTAACAATCAACGCAACTTGCTTTATCCAAAGCTTCTCTTAATCTAGCCTATGAACTTCTTGCGAACGTACAACATATGACCTTTTGACTGATTTCTGGAAATTTCATCACTCATAACCTTACTCTAAACTACCAATACTCACTTCGCCCTTCCGAAGGTTAACTGTAAGTCTTCTAACTCCTATTTCGCAGCAAGAAAAAAAGCAGAACTTGTCCCCAAAAGGCTTAACACCAATTCTACATAAAGATATACCCAATCAAGTTGTCCTGACATGTATTCCTCTACTACTATTGAGCACATAGACCACCACGAAAGAAGAAACAAGACATGAATTACTACAGGAAACATCACTAGAAAACTCCTAACTCCTTCTTAACTCTAACCTTCAGAATTAAGAAAGGAAAAACTCCTCTGGTAAAGTATGAGTGTGTGCACCATCATTAACTCTTATCAAGACGTTTTCTGTTCTAAAACACTAGTTAGATACACACCTTACTATATTAGACCGGAGGAACGATGATAGATCTACTATTTACACTTAATTCTTCACAGCGGAGAAAGACACGGCAAAACTCACAAACACACAGGTCATCCTAAGGAGTGAAACTGCTTGATACATTATTGTAAATACCCAAAAATTCACCCAAAATTAAAAAAATATTTTCAAAAACTTAAATGTTGCAATAATACATACATCCCGAACAAACAACTAAAATCTATACATCAGTTTTAAGCTCAAACGCAACTGCAAAGATAACATGAATCCTTCTAAAATATCTTCCATCTCTTCCTTCTTTGCACAGGATCACGTGACAATCCTTCAACTGCTCCCGTAAACATCACACATTATACGATCATCGCATTCACATGCACAAACAAGCAAAGTAAGGGTGGAGCTAACCTGAGAAAACATCATTTTAAAACTTGCATAGTTTATTTCGATACAAATATCAATATAATAATAAGTCAAACATCCTCAAACCAACGTACCACAATTCCTGTGGACACTCATCCATAGTACCTAATAATTAACCCAGTACACAATAAACTCTCGTCCGGACGATAGTTGATGAGCAAATCAACGGAAAGGTGCCCCACTTGTAATTTCATTCTTAGTCCCCTCAATATGTCCACAATCAACCACAGATCAAGACATCTACTACAGTACCCTAACCTCAATACATACCCAGATATCATATCATTACGAATCAAACGATTAAAACAACGAACTTATATACATCAGTACTGTTTTACACGAAACATTAAGATTGATCACTAAGCTCGAAACTAAACTCAACCGCTACTTATACCGATTACCATTAGGTCGAATACCAAAGATCAAACGCGTGATTAAGATCAAGTACTTAGACTTCACGTTAAAACAGTGTACTCTGCTAGAACAATTACTTTATTTCAAACACTATTCGAACGATGCTCAAAGATCAAATCTCGCACACACAAATAAGTACCATTCAGACGAACACTTTATTGATCACTTTACTGGATTTAATTCTATCTGAGGGGTAACCTCATCGAGACCGGATGTTCCTACATACAACCACTAACTATTAATGATCCCTACCTGAGACAATCATCATCCGACCCGAGCATTACCTATGAATGATCACTTCCTGAATCATGCATCATCACAACTAATCACTATTATTAATCAATCGTTACCTCAACGACTATCAAGGCTGGTCACTCACACTATAAATGATTACAACCCCGAGCAACATCACCAATAAAGATCATTCCCTATGAACCATCGCTACGAGACAGAACCACTATAATAAAGGAACGCCTTGAGTCTGGGTTAAACGCCTAGAGTACTCTGCTGAACACCTCAGTACTGACCGAACGTAATCAAACTAAACCTCAGGTTACCAAATTAAGATCGGACGCTAGCTACCTCAGATCCACTAACATCAAGATCAACTGTTACCTAATAACACTCGCTACCTGGAAATAAATAACACCAAGACCGAACGTCACTAGTAAGAATGCTCGTTACTACCTATAGACCCAACAAGTTTTACTTCCCGTCTCTCTCTCGAAGCATTCCAAATCCAACTTTATCTGCACTACCATCTCTCCCGTATCTGTACGACCATCACAGTTAGAAACCACAGCCACAACACACAAGATGAATAACCAGAATTATCACATTAAAAACCCACTACGTATACTATAACAATTCCCATGATAAATCGACTCACATGACACTGCATACTAGTCTTTCATAAACTGATGTCGTTTACTTATAATTCGTCGTCATAACCTGCTCTCAATAACAGGCGACCCGAGCCGTCATCCATCGCGACTTCAGACCTATCTCCCCGACTCCTCAAGGACTAACGAGTAAAAACATCGATACTACGCGTAACGATGCACTATACTCAACACAAGCCGAAGTCAGTGGGCGAGACATTCACCTCCTCGCGCAGGAGAAGGTGACACTCGAATCTCCGTCTCACGCGTGAGACTAGCAAAAATGCTAAAAAGACCGACGAAGTTACAAGTAAATAACATAGTGTATGTACCACCTCCAACAAAATAAACGTGCTCAATCACGAAGTCATACATATTCTCAATAATATGTATAACTAGAATAAACGTGCTCAATCACGAAGTCATACATATTCTCAATAATATGTATAACTAAACCAATATTGGATCAAGGAAATAAATAACAATTCTCAATAATTGCTTCAAAATACTCCCACGGATTCATGCATTGCGAACGCCATTTCCAACTCTGATACTGTCTGAATGAACGTTCTGAAATCAATCCTCATCAAAGGCCGAACGCTGCCTATTAACACCAAACCTTATTAACCGAGCTCCAAGGACGAACACTCGAGACCAAGCCTAGTCGTACGTTACTTCAGACGAGTACTTCCTGAGGATTAACATCATCGAGAACTAACGCTCACAACACAACTAACCAAAGTCGAACGCTCACAAAAACTAAGGACGAACGCTCACCAAAATCAAGAACGAACGCTCACCAAAATCAAGAACGAACGCTCATCCAACTCAAGGACGAACGCTCACCAATTCAAGGACGAACGCTCCACCAACTCAAGGACGAACGTTCACCAATTCAAGGACGAACACTCCACCAACTCAAGGACGAACGCTCACCAATTCAAGGACGAACGCTCCACCAACTCAAGGACGAACGCTTCCAGAAACCAGGGCAAACGCTCCCAAAACCAAGGACGACCGCTCCCAAAAACCAAGGACGAACGTCCAAGATCCACACCGAACACTCAAAACCGAACGCTCACTTACACCAAAAACCGAACGTTCAATAATATCAAAAAGCCGAACGCTCACCTATACAAAAACCGAACGCTCAACAATTTGGACGAACGTCCAATTTCACCAGAATTGGACGAACGTTTTGCCGACCACTATTTGGTCGAGCGCTGTTGGGACGAACGTCCAATTTTGACTCTCCAAAATTGGACGAACGCGCATTCTGCAGAAATTCTGCAGAATCGCACCAGAGCCCAGAAAGCCCAGAAAAACCTCCATTTTCATTCCTTCTTCCCAGATTTTACCCAGTTTTGCATCAAACACTTAATAACTCAAAAATCATGGAAATAAATCAAGCTCCCCTTACCTGGTTTTCTCCAAGCACAACCATCCTTCAGCCAAGAATTCTGCCCCGATCGGAAGGACGAAAACGTTCGGTTGAAATGAAGTCCTCTACTTTGCGGAGACCATGGTAGCATCAGGATAAAATTCCTACGGTCCAAGGTGCTGGAATCTTAGAGAGAAGCGAGAGAATTTTGGGATGAAGTTTTTAAAGAGAGAAAGAATGGGTTCCTTCCCCGTGAGCTGCTCACACTCTCTCTCCCTATCATGCCAAAAATGCCTCCCCCACTTTGTGCAAAGCTTCCCGTAATAATGCACCAACAATAATTGCCTTATGATAGTCAAAGGTGGGTGACCACCATGCCCCACTATGTCCTCCACCATAAAAGTTACGGGTCTTACAAAACCCAATATGTAAACACTGTTTGGACGAACGTACATAGACCCAATGGTATGAGACCGAACACTCAAGATTGAAACCTATCAATTTAAGACCAAACGCTCCGGGCTGAAATCTCAGAATACCAATTTTTGGACGAACGTTTAATATGTAACTAACCAAAGACGAATGCGAACGCTCGTCACATGAGAATTTAAAACCGAACGCTTATAATTTCTAACTTTACTTTTGGACGAAAGTGAACGCTCGATACCTTAGAATACCAAAACCGAACGCTCATACTATTTGGCCGACCACTAATTGGTCGAGCCTTTTGGGCCGAACGCGCGATTCTGCAGAATTCTGCAGAATCGAACTCAGATTTCCAGAAACCCAGAAACCCCAAATTTTCATCCCCAAATTTCCAGATTTGCATCAAACACAGCAAATATCAACAATCAAACAAAAATCTAGCTCCCCTTACCTCTTGAAGACTTCCTTGGATCTTGAAATGTAGTGTGTGGATCTCCTTCCAAACCCACGAGCTCTCCACTTCTCCTCTCCCAGATCTGCATCAAGCCTTTCACTCTTCCAGAATTTCAGAACAAGCCCCCCTTAATCCATGGAGTCTTCCCTTTAAGGAAGAGGAACTGGGCACTCCACTATTGAAAGAACCAGAACCGTTCACTTCCACTCCTCAATGCAGTGTCCACTCTGAAAGTAATGATGGTGGTCTCATGGTGGCTGAAGCACTGCCTGGTGGAGAGACCCACCACTCATAGCTGCTGCCCACTTGAAGATAATGCTGATGGAGGCTTCCTGGTGATGGCTAGAGCACTTCCTGGTGGAGAGACCCACCACTCACACTGCTGGACAGAACCAAAACAGTGCACTTCCACATTTGCTGAACGTGCAGCCGTCCACTTCCCCCACCACTTTCATTTAATAAGGACGCACGGTCCTTACAACCTCCCCCACCACTTTTATTTTAAAAAGGACGCTCGGTCCTTACAGCTTGCACTACCAAGGCTTTCTTGCAGCTCCAAAAGATCTCCACTTCACCTCTCCCAGATCTTGCTTTTCACTCCCACGGATTTGGCAGCAAGAATTTGACTCTCCAAGTGTAGAACCCATACCCCCTTTTTGTAAGGACCTAAAATTTTATTAATTTAAAAAGGGGATAGGGGGAGCAATCAGTGCTGGGAAACACTAGCTGCCATAGGGAGAGGTGGGAGTTTGTTTTATTTGGAAAATAAGGGAGACAAACATCCAGGTTTTACTCTCCTTGCTGGCACCAATCAAAAGCTGCAGACGTAGGAGATAAAAGGGGGTATTGGGTTCTGAAATGGGGGAGAAGTTCTTGCTGCAAAGTTTGTGAAAAAGGTGAAGCTTAGAGTTGCTGGAATTGCTGGGTGCTGCAAAATCTTAAGGGGGATAGATTCAAAGAATTCAGAAAGGAAGTCTTCAAGAGGTAAGGGGAGCTAGACCTTTTGTTTAATTGTTGTAATAGATTGTATGTGATGCAAATCTGAGGATTTGTAGATGAAAAATGGAGTTGCTGGGTTTCTGGAAAACCAGATGTGATTCTGCAGAATTCTGGAGGAACACACGTTCATCCAAAAAAATGGTTCGCCATTTTGGGTCGAACAATTTCTGAACGTTCGGTATTTCTCTGAACGTTCGTCCAAAGCAGCCTATTTGGACGTTCGTCGACATGGCTCGACCGGTCAAAATCTAGTGAGCGTTCGGTCTTCAGCTTGACGAGCGTTCGCGTTCGTCCTCCCATATTAGCGTTCGCGTTCGTCCTTCCATGAGTGTAACGTTCGTTTTTGATGATTATAGTGTTCGGTTCAAATTGGGCAGACTCTAATAGTGATTTAGAGCGTCCGTCTAAGTGTATAATGGACTTTGAACGTTCGTTGTTAAATGAGTATGCATAGTTTCAAAATCTTGAACGTTCGTTGTTAAGTTGGTAACTGTAGCATTTAACATAATTTAGTATTATTAGGCCTGAATCTTGACGTCCGCTATGGCTAATTACTGATTGTAGCGTTCGGTCTTAGTGAGCTAGGGATTTTGAGCGTTCGTCCCTAAATTGGTAATTACAGGAAGCGATCTTGAGCGTTCGGTATTGGGTATTAGTGATTGAAATTGTTCGCCCTTAATATAGATTCTTAGGTTTTAATCTTGAACGTTCGGTTTTTGATGTATAAATGCGCGTTCGATCTTAAATTGATATTCGTAAATTTAGATCTTGAGCGTTCGGTATTGATGAATTAGTGATTATAGTCCTTCGTCCTTAATTTTGGATACTCGGGTTTGGATGTTGAGCGTTCGGTTCTGAGTACTACTGATTACGAGCGTTCGACCGTAATTTGATATTCTAAGTTTGAATCTTAAGCGTTCGGGATTGATATGTATTGGTGAATCTTTGAGCGCTCGTCCAAACAGTATGGAATTCAATACAAGGTTCGGTTTTGAGCGTTCGGCCTAGTGTTTGATTCGTTCTATGTGTTTTAAGTTTTTAGCGTTCGGCTCAATAGTACATGATCTTCCAGCGTTCGTCCAAATGGTATAGCGTTCGGCATTAGAGCTATCATCAGACAACGTTCGTCCAGATTACTTAGATGACGCTCGTCCAAATAGTGTTCGTCCTGGCGTTCGGAAATGACGTACGTCCAAAATAGGGTTCGGCTTAATGTTTGGAAAACGACGTTCGTCCAGTGACGTTCGTTCCATAAAGGGTTAAGTGAATAGTGGTCATTCAAATAGTATTCTACGAATTATGTTGTCTAAGTTTATTTTTCTTTTGAATTGAATTATGTGTGCCTATGTTTGGAATATATATTGGGAAGTGATAAAGGTGAAAGTACGTGAATGAATGAGAAATATGATAAATTACTGTGATGATCTGATTGTAAATGTAAATTGATGAATTTGAGTATGATTCGGACATCTGGGGGAGAGATGGATGAAACTGGTTATATGGAATATCGTGGTTGTTCTGTATAATTGTATGGAGCTTTGAAATGGTATGTCTATCCCTAAACTCAAAGCATTGTTCATACTCAAGTAGAGAAGAACATTGTGAGTGGTGAGAGTAGAGGGAGGTCCTCGTCTATAGTCTTTGAATTTAGACATAGAACATTGGGGGATTTACCTTGCTAGTGTTGAAGAAAGACCAGCTGAACTATGCAAGTGCAAAGACGACCAATAGTTCGACAATTATACAAATCTGGATGAGTCGTGTGAATATGTGACTTGTGGTTTAATGAGCATGCCTAAATTATTCTTTATATGAATCTATGTATGATAACATGCTTTTTATATCTGGCTCACCCTTGCGTTGTTTGTGTTGTGTGCCGTTTGGATATATTTCTTTGGCGATGATCATCCACTTGGATGGGAGCAGATGTTGTCGAGGAGAGTTCTTTGGAGCAAGAGCTGGAGAATACTGAGGTTGCGGAGTAGTATTCTTAGGAATTTCCTATCTGAACACGTGTAGTGTTCGAATCTATAAACTGTTTAAGTTTGAATTTTCAGTTTCTTTTATTTTGGATGACTGTAATTTCGCACTTAAATTACATGTCGTATTCTGACTGTTCTCTATATTTGAATGATGACGTCTTTATTATGTAATATTTGTTATTATATAATCGGGATGTTACACTTTTTATCTCCTACGTGCAATGCTTTTTGAATGGTACCAAAAATGAAAGCAAGGCCCGAACGTGTGTTGTTCCCCATTTGCCAAATAAAATAAAATCCCACTTCTTTCTATGGGGCGGTTTGTGACATCCCAAAAATATAGTAATAAACCATATAATTAGAAAATCACAGTTAATAATAAAACAGTACAGTTTTCCAACTAAAAAAATTTAAAACCGAACGAAAGCTCAAAGACAAACGTCCTTGAGTACAGTCTTACAACATAACGAACGAACGCGCAAAGCCGCACGTCCTCACATAAGAGTTACAAATTAAGATCGAACATAAGCGTAAACTGACCGCACGGTTTACACATGAAAATACCGAACTGTTGTCAAAATAAAAGCATAGGTTGGTCGAACGACCACTCTGCCACAAACCTACACTACTAGCCGAGTATCTCACTGCTCGGTCTTCACTTCAACTTCTACTAGATTCTCCTCGTTCAGCACATCTTCCAAACGCTTGTCTCCCTCTACTCACATCCACACGGATGATCATTGCAACGACAGGACAGACTTACAAAACGAGACAACACAAGGAAAAACGCAAGGGTAAGCTTATGTAATTTAACTCATGCATCAACATACAAATTCAAGTAAACAGTTCATCATACATGTACATTTCAACGCACGCATAACAGAAAACTCAATACACGACTGACTGTCCGGACTGTATGATTTCCCGTGTAGCTACGACGTTCGTGCACCCGGGTGGTGTGGTAACTGGCACTCTCATCAGTTGCCACCCGAGGTTAGTCCGTTCCGTCCAAATTACAGTTATGTGACGGTTCCGTCCAAATTACAGTTATGTGACGGGGACCTCCTGCCATTCCCACGCATGACATACCCCCTCTATGTGAAGACGAGTAGTCACGAAATATCAGGATCGAATCGCCTGCTAAGTCTGGCCACGGTCATACTTTAAAAATTCTCATAATTCATCCATGAGTCGTTCCTGCCTGGAACTCTCGTTCACATTCATA
>NW_025905621.1:0-27701 GCF_018835915.1 Vigna umbellata
GTTGACTTTTCTGGTTGACTGGTTGACTTTTTGGTTGACTGGTTGACTTTTCTGGTTGACTTTTCTGGTTTCTGGTTGACTTTTCTGATTCCATCTCTCTCCTTCTTCACTTCTTTCACTAAATTCACCTTAAAACCTGCACAAAAACACTGAAATCAAGCATAAACCTGTCCAGCTCTCTTATTTCTGAAAATATGGATAAAAGCATGATTTCAAGCTAGTTTCTAAGTGTAAAGGTTGTTTTTTGTGTCAATTTTAAGCATGAAAATAACAGTTTTTCAACTGTTATCATGGGTGTGAGCAGAGGGAGACGGGTGTTCGTTGGAGCAGGCATTGGATGGCGAGGACCTTGCTGCTTAGTTTAGGACCGTTCGGTATTAGAACTGGAAATAGTTCTGTATGAACCGTTTGGTTATATTTCTAGCTTTATAATGACTATTCGGTTAGGTATATAATTTTGGAATACTGTAGGACTTTTGTAAAGTTTTAAATTTTATGGTTATTTTGTAATAATCCAGTAACTATTTTATTATATTATTAAATGATGACTCCTTTATATAGTTTTATACTATATTTTTGGGATGTTACAAATCCCACGTCCAACTATCTTTCAAAAATATCCATCCATTTACAATCGAATCATAACTAAAATACTACATAAACAAGCATAACAACAATATAAATATATTTGTATTTTCAGCATATTTTCATATTAAGATTTATATATCTTGTACTTATAAATATAACATATTTATAATTATTAGTACAACACATTTTTTAATTATATATGAAAAAAAATTATAAATAGGTCAGTAATTATTAAAATATTGGTTGGATTTAATTTTTATTTTATATTGAATTAAAATGGAACGATTCTATATTTATTTTGATTGACTTTTAACTAAAGAAAAATTCAATCGAGCAGAACATTTACATCCTTAAATATTCACCTCCGTACCGTGAAATATGACAAAGGTGACGTTTCTAGTAATATATACATGAAAGCCAAATTTGATGAAGCCTTCAAAATAAAGTAAATTACTTGTCTTTTTCATACCAACTCAGTGGCAAGTGCGTAGTATATACAGAACATATCATGAAATTTGAGCTGAAACCGTGACACTTATTTTAAATTAATATTGATGAACCATTTATAAACTGTGTAATCATATTTAACATACATCATGGTCACATATGTGTTTAGCTGTCAACATCGCAGTCCTACATGTGTTTCTGCAGATGGATCTCCTCTCATATCAGTTTTCCTCTTCTATCTTACATGGTATCAAGAGCCTTTCATGGCTTCATCTCCCTTTATATCTTCAAACCCTTTTCTTTCTTCCCCACCATCCTCACACTAGTACAAAATGAGCTTTTAAACTCGCACAATAGACCTCGGTTTACACCAAACCGCTGTCTATTCAGACACGGTGGCAGTTTTGTAATTAACGAGACCTTATAGGCCTCGGTTCAGATTTGACCGGTGCCAAAAAGGGTTACTACTTCGGTTGTGAAAGCAACCGGTGCCAAATTAGTGGTTTCTGACACGGTTAAAAAAAACCGGTACCAAAAAGGGGTATACTGCATCGGTTGGTAGAAGGGACCGAGGCGTATCAGCCTCTACTGCCTCGGGCCAGAAGGACCGAGGCATATAACCCTCTTATTTCCCCAAATATTTTCCCCAGTGAACGAAAACCTACCCTCACTCTCGCCTCCCTCGCTCTCGCGCCTCCCTCCCCTCACCTCGCCTCCCTCTCGCTCTCACGCCTCCCTCACCTCGCCTCCCTCTCGCTCTCGCGCCTCCCTCCCCTCACCTCGCCTCCCTCCCTCTCGCGCCTCCCTCCCCTCACCTCGCCTCCGTCGCTCTCGCGCCTCCCTCCCCTCACCTCTCCTCCGTCGCTCTCGCGCCTCTGTCGCTCTCGCGCCTCCCTCGCTCTCGCGCCTCCCTCGCTCTCGCGCCTCCCTCGCTCTCGCGCCTCCCTCGCTCTCGCGCCTCCCTCGCTCTCGCTCCGTCACTCTCTCGCTGGCTCGCTCCGTCACTCTCTCGCTGGCTCGCTCCGTCACTCTCTCGCTGGCTCGCTCCGTCGCTCTCTCGGTCTCCAAAATCTCCTGCGAGTGCGTCGCCTCTGGAGGGAAGAGCAAGCGGTGGTGGTGCGTCAATGGTGGCGGCAGTGATAGTGGTGGTGGTGGTCAGATTAGGGTTTTTCTGATGTTGATGGTGGTGGTGCGAATCTGAGATTAGGGTCAGATTGGGTAAAATTAGGGTCAGATTAGGGTTTTTTGAATCTGATTTTGTTTTACTTGCTTCTTTGAATCTGAGATTGGAGTAAAATTAGGGTCAGATCTGATGTTGTCTGTGTTAACTTTTCTGTGTTAATTTGCTTGAGGCACCAAAATTAAATTCTTGTGTTAATTTGTTATCATTTTCAAAGCAAGTTAATGTGTTCAGATCTACAAAAAAGGGGTGAGGGTTTTGCTTAATCTGAGTTCTCTGCTTGTTCAAAAACCCTACTGATAATGCATAACCAAAAAAAAAATAAAAAAAAAAGACCCTACTGCCTCGGTTTAGCCTCCAACCGAGGCAGTAGAAGGAGAAGAACAATCTCGGTTCTGATAACCGAGGCTGAATGGTACCGTTTTTTGTCTCGTTCCAGAACCGGGGCATAAAGTTGATCACTTTTTACCTCGTCTGAATATGCCTCGGTTCAAAAACCGGTGCCTATTAGCGAATTTAACCGGTGCCATTTCCTTTAAATGTACTAGTGTAAACCTTTGTTCTCTATACTTTCCAAACATCAACATCTCTGAAACTTGATAATGAAAACTATCCTTTATGGCAGCACCAAATTCTTGCCATTATCAGTTTATCATAGCTTGGTTACTTGCGTCAATTACCACTCCCATCCTTACCAAAATGTAGGCATATATAGGTCCATATGCTACTCTTACGAGACTTCTTCATGTTTCTTGTCATCACTATGTAAATATACAATCGTTCGATTTCATCATGTTTTTCCATAATCAATCGGACACTCTTAACTCTTTGTTTTCTTGGCCTAGGTCACTAGTGAATGTGAAGAATATTTTAATCGTCCTAACTCCTACTTGTTAAATGTGAAGAATATTTTAATAGTTTTGAACAACTCGAATGATACTTATAAAAGATACTTCTTTGTCTCTAGGTGTTGAAGTTCAAAAATATTAAATGTAACAATTAATATAGTTAACTACTTTACTTAAATCTTATATTTATATTATTTATAATGAGTTCCTACCTATTATCGACCTAATTATAAAAAACCGTCATATTTTTTTTAACAATTTTTATATTGTTGAGAATAAATGATTAAACTTATGAAATGGTTTTATTATAAACCAAATTTATAATTTAATTGGATAAATTTTGTTATATAGATTACATGTTTTATAGTTAAGAATTATATACAAATAATAATATGAAAATTATATTTGGAGGAATAATTTGGCTAGCTAGGACCTTTAAGTTAAAATTAATGTATATACAAATTCAAAAAATTAGAAAAATTATATAAGAGAAATTTTACATATTAACTTATATATAACTAATTTTAACTTATAAAAAAATCATTTGTTTACTTATTTTTCTTTCTTTTAGTCGAGAAACTCATTTAAACATACCCTATAATTTATAATAATCTAAAGTAAATTTGTAGTTCAATTATCTTTATTATGATATATAATTTTTTAATTCTAGTATGTTGGTTTAATTATAAGTTATTCTTTCTCAAACTAAATTCTTTCTCAAACTAAACATGTTTCAATTTGTGAAACTTACATCTAGAAAATTAACAAATTTGATTTACTTCTTTTTAATCAATGGCTTACACTTAAAATTTCCTATACAATCATATTTACAAAATGATTATAAGATTTTAGACATTTAAAAAATAATTTTATTTAATAAATAAAATTTTAGAGTACTGAGAAAAATATTCTTTACTCATATTTTATTTAAAGATGACACAATGAACTCATTTTTATAGGTATTTTTTGAATCCGTTTTGATTTTGATGAATTTAACTATCTAATTATGAGTATAATACTACTAAGTGTGAAATGATTTATGATAAACAATTTATAATATGCACATGCAGTCAATATTGTTATGTTGAATGGTCAAGCTCACGTTTATGTTATACACATGGTCTCTGAGCCTCAGTATCTTGTAGAGTTGGAATACTCTTCTCCACCAGAAATTGAGAGACCTAGTGGTGAAGTAGAAGTTGAGAGAGAGAGAGAGAGAGCTGAAAAGGAAGCTGAGAAAAAGGTGGTGAAGCTGAGGTTCAGGAAGTGGGTGAAGCAGAGGTTCAGGCAATGGGTGAAGTAGAGGTTGAGGGAGTGTGTCATGTAGAGCCCGAGGTAGAGGCTGAAGTAGAAGTAGAAGCTGAGATAGAAGTTGAAGTTCAAGTTGAGGCAGTGGCTGATGTAGGTAAGGTGGTAGAAGATGAGGTAAAAGTTCAAGTTAAGGCAGTGGCTGATGTAGATAAGGTGGTAGAAGGTGAGGTAGAAGTTGAAGTTGAGGTAGTGGCTGATGTAGAGGGTGATGTAGAAGCTAATGTAGAGGGTGATGTAGAAGGTGATGTACAAGTTCAGGTAGAGGGAGTGGCTGAGGTAGAGGGTAATGATGTTGAGGGACAGGGTCAGGCTAATGTAGAAGCTGATGAGTATGATGTTACAAGTTGGAATAGGTTCGAGGAGGATGTCTTGAATGACAATGAAGATGAAGTGAAATGTGATATATTTGAACCTACTAACCAAGTACAAATTTGTGGACCTAGGGGTTTATCCAAAAGTGATTGGCAATCTAAGAGTTTGAACATTATTGTTGAAAGTGACAACACAAATGATGATAGAAATGGGTACGGGGATTTCGGGACTTTTTCAATGCCCAAAAGTATGGAACAATATAAATGGGAAGTGGATACGTATTTCCCTAAGAAAAAAGATTTTACAGAAGCTATAAGAACGTATGGAGTAGAGAATGGAAGGAAATTAAAAGTTTATAAAAATGACAAAAGATGGCACTAGTACAAAAACAACGTATAACGTCACGCGGTCAACGTCGAAGCCCTTATAGTTAGACGTTCTGTGGGAATTTAAAAAGGAAAAAGAAAAATAAGAGCGACCTTTAGCCTTCGGATAACAAATAATACGTCAGATGCCCCAGGAATCAGACGTTTATTATTGGATTAAAAGAAAAAAGAATTAAACCAAAAAGACACTTTGGAAGTCTAAATAAATTGACGTCAACCTCTTCGTTTCTAGGAGCAAACTGCAATTTTCCATATATCATTTAAGTAGACTGTCTTTTATTATTGAAGCCCATATCAGGCCTTTCCCAACAATAATTATTATTGAAGCCCATATCAGGCCCATATCAGGCCTTTCCCAACAATAATTATTATTGAAGCCGAAGGTCACCCCACATCAGGCCTTTCCCAATAGTCATTCTTTTTTTTCTATAAATACAGTCTTGGAGCCTTAGATAACCTGTACACATCCATTTATAAAATTTCTGCTATGAACTCCATTTGTTAATTTTTTTCTTTGTTTTTCTGTTATCACCTTCAAGGACACAAAAAAGCTTAAAGGAGTATAGAAAACCAAAGGAAAAGGTTGATAGATTTAGATTTCGTATCCTTTCAAAACGCTACTCCTCCTTCACTAAACTACAGAACTTCCATAAACGAATTCATGTTAACTTTTTCCATTGGTTTGTTGTCAATTCCTGTACTAAACGAAGAAATTTCTTTGTTAACGATAAAGGCATGGTAGCAAACCAGAGGAAAATGTTAACACTTATGAATTTAAAACAGACAGTATTAAAAAAAAATCCTTCTACATTTTAACAAAGAAAAAGGTTGAAAGATTTGGATTTTGCACCCTTTTAAAATGCTACAACCTCCATTCACAAAAATCCTTCTACATTTTAACAATCCTGCAGATTTTTCGTGGTTTGATTTTCATTTTTTTTATGTTTAGTCTTATTATGTTTTTCCTTTATTCATTTCCATTTATAACCTACATAATAATGGATTTCTTTTAGAAATCCTTCAAATAATTTTACGTCGAATACTGAAGGAAAAATGGCGTCCCAATGTTTCCCAAATAACGTGGACGTCAAGTGGTGTCAATATTTGACGTTTATCTCTTCGTTTTAACGTAGCACTTATTATGCCCTACCAACACTCTTTTTCCGTATACACTTGGACATCTTGTGGTGTCAGTATAGGACATGGATCTCTTTGTTTCTAACACAACATTTATCAAGCCCAACAAACTGAGTTTTCCCATATAAAGTTGGACATTCATTCTATTTGAATTTAAAAAGGATAAATAAAAAAGGGAGAGACCTTTGGGTTTTGGTTAACGAATAATACGTCACATGCCCGAGAAATCGAATGTTTATTGTTGGTTTAAAGGAAAAAGAAATGAAAAGGGAGTAATGTGCTTGACAATAATACGTCAAATCTGAAGAATGACGTTAACTTCTTCGTTTCTTAACTTTTCTATTAATATTACGTCGAGTAGCTTTACTAATTGACGTACTATTGGTGTTATAAAAGAATAAAAAAACAAAAAGAGTGCAAGGGTATATTGCCAAAAGAGAATTTTAATAATATTTAAAAGATGATTTATTACAACCAGCAAAACAAAAGATGGCTTACAAAATTAAAATCAAACAATGAAAATCCATATTCTTCTGTTGCAGAATTATTGTTGATCACTTTATGGTTGTTCACATCACCTTCCTTTCCATTTTGTCGGTGATTTTTCAATCCTAAGAGTCTTTTGCCAATGTGATGAGTGCATATTTATGGCCACATTTATTCTTTAAAATTCAAATTTTTGATAGAATAATTGTGCTTAAATGATTGATTTTAAGTGAATTTGTGATGATTGGAATTGTTGGTTTTGGTAATTATAGAGATTTAAAATGTGAGTTTTATTGCATAAAATATTCTTGGATGTTCTTACGTTTATTTGTTTAGCTTAAATTATAAGTTCTATTGGTCCAAATGGCAATTCAAGGCCAAAAATCAGATTTTATTTGGAAAATAATGTACAGATGGGCCAAACAGGCAACTTTTACTCTTGCACCTCCCAATTTCCCTACATACACCCCTCTTCTCTTAAACAGGCCCAATACTAAGCCAAACAGTAACCCTATTCTAAATACACCTCCTAAATTTCCCTACCCATACCCCTCCTAAGCCAAACTTCACCAGTTCATGCCACGTGGCAGTCCACCACTAACATATTGAACCACTCAGATGATGCCACATCACTAATCCTTGCACTCACTAGTGAACCACTCAGAACACGCCATGTCAGCCTTAACACATGAGCATCATCTTCCACCCACTGAAACCCTAACCCTAGCCGCCACTACCGTTCCGCTTCCGCCGCTCCCGCCAATGCTGCAAGTCGCCGCCACGACCAGAACATCATCTCCTTCCTTTCTCGCCGGCGCATCAACGGACCACCATGGTGCCTCAACCAAGACGCCGCGATATCACTGTGAAACTGCGAGCCGCCTCTCCATCCGCGCCGCTACCATCTCCAACCTTGTCGTCAACCTCCACTGCGACCATCGCTTCACCATGTCGCACATCTCCTCCATTGACGCAAGCTCTGCACCGCATCATCCGCAACCTCCGTTCATCTTCTCCATTCTCGGAACCCAATCGCGATTCTGCCATGGATGCCGCGTCACCGGTCACCACTCCGCCACCATCTTCATCATGCAAAGCTCCTCGCATCTCCACATCACCACCACAGTTTCGCATCTTGACCATCTTCATCTTCTCCATTCTCGGAATCCAATCGCGTCTCCATCAACGTTCAACACCTCCATCTCCATTCCGCCGTGAAGTTGCCACACACTCCCTCTCCTTCATCGCGAGTTCTTCATCAGGCCGCCATGATCTTCATCTTCCTCGCCATCAACCGCGAAACCAGTCCTCCCCACCACCGACACGCACTTGCAAACAGCAAACTCAGAAAAACCACAGCGGCGGAAGCGGAAATGCAGGAAGAGGCACATGAGCTCCCTTTCCCCCAATCTGAAACCCTAATTTTGGGTGGGAAAGAGGCTGACACGTGTCAATCTCCCATTGACTGCAAAAAACTGGTCAAACAGAATTGATTCTGGTCAACTAAGGGGTTCAGTTGCAATTTTGGGAAATTCAGTTGGGGCTAAAATGCAGATAGAGGAAATTTCAGGGTATTTGTGCAATTTTGGAAATTTAGAAAAGCTAAAAGATAATATTCAGTTGTTGAATTAATTTAATTTGGGAATATCAACAGAAAATATCTTTCAAATAATGTTATAATTATTTAAATCTTTTAGTTATTTGGAAGATATAAGATAAAAGATTCTATCAACTGAATATTCAGAGTCCAAGCCCAAGCAAGCCCTATATTAAGATACCCAGGAGGGACTTCATTGGATTCATTCTCTCATACTCCTCTCACTTTTCTTTCATCTTGTATTCAACTCCATTCATGGATAGCTAAGCATCTAGGGCTATTATGATGTAATTTCATTATGGATTCTGAGGTTAGATTGATGTAATACGATTGTTTCTTTTGATTATTGATTCAAGTTGTTCTTTCTCTATGTCTTTCATAATGTGTTTGAATCTACATGCATATTGATTATATGAGTTCTAGGGTTTCTAGGTTTAATTGAGAATTTACTTTGATTTAATTTAGGAACTTTCATATGATTAAATGGTTTTTACTATCAATTGAGAATGTACTTTGATTGATTAGTAAAAATTTCAACTATAATCAATTGAGAATTTACTTTGATTGATTAGCTTTTAATTTGGTTAGGAGATTTAAGAATAGACATGATTAAACACAATAGAATTTGATTGAGAATGTACTTTGGTTGAATTTATTGTGAATAATCTAGAAAGGTTTTGCATTTGATTGAGAATTTACTTTGGTTAAATTCATGATCACCCTCGAATTAATTAAGAATGTACTTTAATTAATTTGAAACTTAAACAATAATCAATTGAACAATTATCCGTGAATAACCGATGATGAATCTATCTTGGAAAAGCAGTTGAATTAGTCTATTTTATCGTAACTTTTTTTAAGTTTCTTATTTATTCTTTAAACATTCTTCAATCATTACTTTTATTCATAAGTATTGCATATCATTCTTAAGAGTCATAGATATTCAAAAGCAATTCTGTGTTCGTTGGGAGACGACTCAGGGTTACTTCAACCCTGTCTACTTTCTTGAATACTACTTGGCAATACTGAAGTTGCTTTGAAAAGTAGTATTAATTTGATAGCTTCAACGACAACCTATCACAATGACTGTGTCAACTTTCAATTTACTTGAGCCTCAAGAATCTTTTTAACGATTCTGACATACAAAAGATGATTACAACCAAAAAAAATAAAAGATGGCTTAAGAAGCCACTGATTACAAAATTAAAATCAAATAACGAAAATCCATATTCTTCTGTTGTAGTCAGCTTTCAATTTACTTGAGCCCCAAGAATCTTTTTGAGTGATTCTGACATAATATCTATTTTCACCGCATAACCATCTAGCCCACTCATCTTCTTCAGTTTTTGTTGAATCTATTTTGTTTGCACTCTAAGAATAAGATATGGGATAGACTTGCTGATGATCATCCTTTTTTCTCTTATGAATCCAATAAGTCCATGATGACCAATCCAAATCTGAAAGAGAAAGCCTTCTTTGCTGATCGGTTGATAAACGACAATCCCAACCCAAACCTCTTTGATTAGCTTCATATCAACCCCCTTTACTTTGTTACAAAATGTTTCATCACTCATCTTTAGGTTGGAGTAGAACATGGTCACCAGTTTCAGATATCTATGAGAAACCACGGTTTTAATCTTCCTTAGACAAAAAAGCTTCCGTCGAATGTCTTCATCAATAATCCAACCTATAGGATTAGCATTCCTTACAATCCGGGCAACCTTCCATTTTTGTCTTGATGATGAAGAAGCCATTTATGATCAGATTCTGGAACGTCTTTCACATTTCTAGGGTTTGTAACTATTCAGTTTAGAAAACACTGAGTGCGTTTTGAAATCTATTATTTATAAAGTTGTGCATGACTTCTTATCAGATTTAGGCCCAACTAAAATTATCAATTTTATATATCCCATTAAAATAATTTCATCAACGCCGAATGTTAAAAGGGTTCGATGTTTTATTATGCAGTTAAAGTTGAACTCTGACAATATAAGGATTGTCTTGATGGGCAACGAATTTCTAAGGGGCACAATGTTTTATTATGCGGTTGACAATATTTTAATATAGTTTCTTGTTCAAGTAAAAGATGTAGGACGTCGAATAGAAATCGAATTGGACAACATACTTTAACAGGGAAATTAAAAGTTAATAAACTTCAAGGTTTAAAAATGAATACTTCTGCAGGCAAATAAACTGTCATATAGTTTGATTAAATCTATCATGTATCATTGCCAGAAACGAAATTCTTAAACCCTTCCTATAAATGTCTAAATCTTGTTCTTGGATGGCTTCTTCATCTTCACGGCGTGGAAAGAAGGCTACACACCTTCTAAGAAATGCTAGTCCAAATGGGTGGATCAGTGATGACGAAGAACGATACAAATTTGGATGTTATAGAAAACTCTTCAAGGTGGTCCCTCACAAGTTCTTGGATGTGGAATTATTCAGAAGGGAGGGGTTTATCTTTCAAGAATGGCTTGTAGATGTTGGTCTTCTAAAATTTGTAGAAATGACCAGTGATTGCTATCCTGACCTGGTACAGGTCTTCTACCACAATCTGAAGGTTGTCGATTGTGTTATATGCTCTCGGGTGAAAGGTGTTGATATTAAAATTGATGACGAGATATGACTATCTTTTACTGGTCTCGAAGCAGAAGGCTTCATGTCTCATGAAATAAATTCTGAACTCAACCAATGGACCAACAAGAAGAAAATTTATAAGGAATATCTGAGAAGTCCAACAAGGCTAAAGGTATACAAGCCGTATCTACTTGATGGTTTGAAAATGGAAGAAAAAATGTGTGCTTTTGTACTTACTTGGGTAATACTACCTGGAAGATGTTTACGTGATCGTCTAACTCAGATTAGGAACAAGAGTCCATTTTAGTTTATTTTTCTGAAATTAATGTAATATTTTAATATATTTTAGTATATTTTTGTATGTTTGAACTCTGTTTGAAATTTTAATATATACTTTTCTTGGTTATATTTTCATATTTTTCTTTGTTTAATGTTATTATTGTATTTTTTTAAATCCTTGAAGTTTTTTTATGTCAATTCTTAAAAACGTCGACGTTTTAAAACATAAAAATAGGAAAAGGTTAATGTTACGTAACGTGTCACTCTGATATCATATTTTTTATGTTTCCTCATAGCTCTTTCAAGGT
The DNA here is from genome assembly GCF_018835915.1 of Vigna umbellata. Next base: position 11,460 of record NW_025905621.1, read on the forward strand.
CACAAAAGTTAGGGTGACGCATGAAAGAGCTATAGAAAACATAAGAAATAAGTTAACAGATTTGGATTTCGTTTCAAGTAGTACAATTTCATTCATATTCATAGTGATTACAATCATATTAGAAGCAAAACAGCAACACAAAATTGACTCCATACAAAAATTCTAAGCTTTTATTCTCATTCAGAATATTTCCATTGAATCCTCTTCACTAGACTCTTCACTTGAATCTTCAGTTGGAGAATCATTTTTATTATTTTTCTCATGCAGAGCGTCTATCTTCTGTTCGAGTCTCTTGAGTTTTTCAACAACAAATCCTTCAAAATTGGTTTCAGGGATGAAGTTGGTGTAGTCTTCATTTAGTGCAGACGTGCTTCCAGAACTTTGAACCATATTCTCTTCATCCTTGAAGCACCATCCCTTTGTGGTCTTCACAAGGCCAATGGAATTCAAGGTGTTTCGATTTATCATATTTGAGCAGTTATAAGAGCATTTCTTTTCACCACTAACATCCACACCTTGAAGGGTCAGGATTTTGTTGATAAACACAACTTATGGTAGATGTCGTGCATGTTTGGTTCCTGCATCAATCATATGATCTTTTATTACTTCCACCTAATTGGTAGGAACATCATTCTTGATGGCATACAACAGCCTTTCCTCTGTCTGTTGAAGGATGTGATGAAGAAGCCATTTGAATTTGGATACAGAAAATTTTCCTTGGTATTAGGGTTTACTAATATAGAAACAACACAGTGTACATAAGATTTTCAAATTCAGTGTATATAAGGGTGTGCAATGTCATACGTTCAACGTCAAATAAAATAACAGGCAACGTAAACAATAATCGGTGGCATTGTCGTAAATAAATTCAGTGAAAAAGTAAAAAAATCTCTGTGCTTCTGACGAAAACAACATCGAAGATCTACAAAGCTTGGACGTTAAAGTGAGAATTTAAAAGCAAAAAGAAAAAGTAATAAAAAATGGAGCAAATTTTGGCTTTTGGATGAAGATTAAAACGTCATATATACTAGCTGAATTTTTACGTAACACTCTGTTCACACAATTAATGGTCCCAACCACTCCAATGCCCTTCATGTCTACAAATAAGTAGACCATTTGAAAACCTATCCTACATAACTTCGGTAATCAAATTCATGTTAACTTTCTTCAACTGTTTTAGTTCTTTTCCTTCACTAAACGAAGACATTTCTTTGTTAACCATGAAGGCAAAGGGATAAAATAGTGGAAAATGTTAACACTTATGAATTTCAAGTAGACCCTTTGAAAACCTATCCTACATAACTTCGGTAATCAAATTCCTGTTAACTTTTTTCAACTTTTTCAGTTCTTTTCCTTCATTGAACGAACACATTTCTTTGTTAACCATGAAGGCATGGGGTAAACACAAAAAAAGTTAACACTTATGAATTTGAAGTAGACCCTTTCAAAACCTATCCTAAATTACTTCCGCAACCAAATTCAAGTTATCTTTTTCCCTTGATTTTTTTTAACTTCCTAGTTTTGGTTGTAATGTCTTCCATCATCTTTGATCTTCATTTTAGATTAAGTGACAACTCCAAGACAATTTAAAAAACGATTCATACATTGTTGAATGATGAAGTTGAACATCTTCTTTATATAATTATTTTAGATCTTAAAATTGTTTCAGCATTAAACATATTGTGAACCATTATTCTTTTTCCTAAGCGTTTCCCTTTCAGTAAGATAACTTAATCATTTTTGTACTATAAAAAGCATTTTGTTGACTTGAATTTCAAAGGTCACTTTCATATGAACTGAGACCTTAATGTGGCACTTTGAAATTCAAGTGAGCATATTGCAATTTGAGGAACAAAAATGCTTCGAAATCTAAGGAAAAGAAAACGCAAAGGATATAAAAACCATGAATCCTAATATGTTCAACATAAAAACAGGATGACAGGGATTACACGAAATTTAAGCTATATTTATAGATGAAATGACGACATCAAGGAGTCGGACGTGAAAAACATCGTTGGAAACATGATCCCACTACTCCACCACAGAGTCATACATGCTATTGAATGATTAAAAGTTAAAAAGAGAAAAATATTAAAAATTAGATGATCTGCTAACGAATATTAAATCATTATAAAAACAGTACATCGTGTAATTATGACTAGAAACTGCCACATCGTATGCACGTCCAAGCCCCGCATTATGGGACGTTCAAACATCATTCACCAAAAAAGTAAAAAATATCTTTGGATTCAATATTATCTTCTTACTAACTTATCGAAGACATTCTATGATAAATAATGATATAGGACGACATTGATCACAAATATTTGACTCAATCTCTAGACTTTTGCATCCTTTGCAGTCTATACTAGACGTCAATCGTATAAATTTAATATATATTTCAGTTGTTTCCACCATAAGAACATATTGACGTCCCGCCCCCAACAAAAGACATTAAAAATATCGTTGAAAAATGACCACCATTAATGTCCCACTGCTCCACAGAGTCGAACGTGCCACTGAATGATTAAAAATTAAAAAGAAAAAAATACTAAAAATTAGGTGAGTCGGGTAGCAAAATTACATCATTTTAAAAGCATTACACATGATTAATACCCTACACGTCAAAGCCCGCACAATTTGACGTTCAGACATCACTAAAAAAGTAAAAGATCTCTTTGGATTCTTAAGACTCCTTGAATACTAAACGTAGACATTACTCTGATGAATAATGATATAGGACGTCCTCGAGTAGAAATAATTGACATCAATATCCTGAACGTCGAAGCCTCGCACAAAACGATGTTCAAACATGATTCACTAAAAGAGTAAGAAATCTCTTTGGATTTGATATTATCTCATTACTAACTTATCGAAGACATTCTATGATAAATAATGATATAGGACGTCATTGATCACAAATATTTGACTCAATCTCTAGACTTTGCATCCTTTGCAGTCTATACTGGATGTCAATCGTATAAATTTAATTTATATTTCATTTCTTTCCACCATAAGAACCAATTGATGTCCAGCCCCCAACAAAAGACGTTAAAAATATGGTTGGAAGATGCACACCATTAATGTCCCACTGCTCTAGAGTAGGATGTGCCATTGAATGATTAAAAATTAAAAAGAAAAAAAATACTAAAAATTAGATGAATCGCGTAACTAAATTAAATCATTTTAAAAGCATTACACATGATTAATATCCTTTACATCGAAACCCTACACAATTCGACATTCCAACATCACTTAAAAAATAAAAATTCTCTTTGGATTCTTAAGACCTCTTGCTGGCAAATATAGACATTAGTATGATGAATAATGATATTGGATGTCCTCGACCACAATACGTTCAAACATCATTAACTAAAATAGTAAAAAATCTCTTTGGATTCTTAAGAACTCCTTGCGTACTAAACGTAGATATTTCTATGATGAATAATGATATAGGATGTCCTCGAGCACAAATATTTGACATTAACTTTCTGAACGTCGAAGCCCCTCCGAATTTGACCTTTAATCATCATTAACTGAATAAGTAAAAAATCTCTTTAGATTCTTCTGAACTCCTTGCTGACTAAACGTAGACATGCCATTCGATGTCAAATTTATAAATTTAATTTGTCTTGGAGTTGTTTCCACCATAAGAAATCAAATAGCTCTGAAATCTAATGGTAGAAGACAACTCCAAGACAATTTAAAAAATGATTCATACATAGTTCAATGTTGAAGTTGAACATCTTCTTTATATAATTATTTTAGATCATAAAACTGTTTCAGCATTAAACATGTTGTGAACCATATTTCTTTTTCCCAAGCACTTTCCTTTCAGTAAGATAACTTAATCATTTCTTTACTGTAAAAAGCATTTTGTTCACTTGAATATCAAAGGCCACCTTCATATGAACTGAGATATGAATGAGGCACTTTGACATTCAACCGAGCAAATTGTAATTTAAAGAACAAACATGTTTAGATATCTAAGGAAAAGAAAATGAACAGGAGATAAAAAACATGAATCCTAATATGTCAAATACGGAAACAGGATGTGAACAATGAATAAACTCCAAGTCTTTGCATCTTGGGTACTCAACATTCGACGTCAACTGTGTAAATTGATTCCTAATTAAAATTTTCCATAAGTTGAATCCTCTCTTAGAAAAAAGATAGCTCTGAAATCTAACAGAGGAATGTAACTGATGGAAATTTAAAAAAGAATCATACAATTTTAAATGATGAAGTTGAACAACATTTTTATATAATTATTTTAGATCTCAAAATTGTTTCAGCATTAAACATATTGTGAACCATATTTCTTTTTCCTAAGAACTTCCCTTTCAGTAAAAATGTTAACCATTTATGTACTACAAAAACATTTTGTAACTTGAAAGGGCTCCTTCATATGAAATGACGATGAATGAACCACTTTCAAGTTCAAGTTATCAAATTGCAATGTAAAGAACAAAAATGCTTAGATATCTAAGGAAAAGAAAATGCAAAGGGAAAAATACATGAATCCTAATATGTTGAATACTGAAACAGGAGGCAAGGATTATGTGAAATGCAAGCTATATTTATAGATGAACAGACGACGTACATCGTGTAATTATGATTAGTAACTGCTACACTACACTTTCTCATATGAACGTCGAAGCCCCACCGAATTTGACGTTCACACATCATTCAGTAAAAAATGAATAAATTTCGTTGGATTCTTTTAAACAAATACAATTTTATTCTCTTTAAATTTCACCAACAAAAGGGTTGGAGGCTGATTAAAAAAACCTCGAATATCGGTAACGTTGCAATTCTAATGGGGGAGGTTATCTTAAAATGTAAATATTATATTGAAATATAATGGTAATGGGAGTTCATGAGCGGTTTTCTATAAAGGAAAAAGAAAAGTAGGAGGGGGAGGATGAAAAAGAAAATGTCGAATATCCATAATCGTGACGTCTTTTCCTAGCTCTTTGTCTTCTGGCTGACAATTATGAAGTTGTTGCCCTCTATAATTCGACGTCTGCTCACACTTATCAAATTAAGAAGTCGACATTGTGAAAGACATTCCTGGAATTCTATTTAGAAATGACTTCTCCATTGTCATCATCAAGAGGAAAAGAGAAGGTTGCCCGGGTTACAAGAAACGCAAGCCCATCTAGATGGATAAGTGATCGAGACATGCGGGCAAAGTGTTTATACTCGTCACATATAAAAAATTTAGTTCCTCACAAGTATCTGGACCTGCAATTGTTCAAGAACGAAGGGTTCCTTTCTCAAGAATGGATTGCGTATCAAGGTCTTACTGATTTTGTGAAGATGAAAGGACATTGCTATCCAGATTTGGTAAAGGTTTTCTACATAAACCTGAGGGTTGTAAATGGGGTCATTCACTCAAGGGTCAAGGGTGTTAACATTACTACTGACGATAATGTTTGGTCACATATTGGTGGACTGAAAGCTGAAGGTTTGGATTCTCATGTCCGTGATTCTAAGTCAAACAGATTTTTAATAAAGAGAGCCATATAAAGATACCTAGGAAGGTACAGGGTGGATAAACAATACCTACATGATGGCTTAAACAAGGAGGAGAAAATGACTGCTTATGTCCTGACTTGGGTACTGCTACCTGGAAGATTGAACGAGGACAGAATGTCAACAGAAGATGTATTTATGTTGAATGCTATCAAGACTAGAATCCCAACCAACTAGGTTGTGATACTCAAACACCACATGATCGCTGCAAGAGATGATTATGCACGCAAATTGCCATATGGAGTATTTATCAGCAAGGTGCTGGAAGTCTAAGGAGTAGATGTGTCTGGAGAAAAAAAATTGTTTGCAAAAGGTCAGAAGAAATTGGTATACCAAGTCTGTCATCTATTGGGCTGAAAAAGACTATGAATGGATGGTTCTTCTTTGATGAGGAAACTGTTGGACGTCCACCTACTCTTGATCAAGATCATACTGAAGATTATGATGATGAAGATTCAATGGAATCTTCTTAATAATTAATTTAGAGCCTACTTTTCTATGTTTTTTGTTTTTAATTTTGTAATCAAGGATAGTAAGCCAACTATGGTTTCTGTATTTCTTTCGATTTTAGATTGAAATGAAATGAATATTTTAATTTAGTAAACGATCTTTGAATTGTGAATGTTGATTGTGATGTATGTGGACTAACCCTCAATCTAGTTGAGAAAGAAGATTATGTTGTTTTGATATTGATAAAAAAGTGATGACTGGTTAAAAGTGCAAATTTCAGTACACTACTTATTTGAATAAATTATGGAAGAAGTAAAAAGAAAAAATTCCATGTCTGATTTTAAAGAAAAAAGAATCTTCAGGAAAAACGTCGAAGTCCTATCTTATAAGACATTCTATTAATGTGAAGTTAAGTGGTCACCATAATGCTCCCATTATACTGCAATTCCCTTCACGTTTATCGCATTTAATGGATGTTAACAATGAATAAACTTCACGTCTTTGCATCAGTGGTACTCAACATTCAACGTCAACTGTGTAAATAGATTCAAAATTTAAATTGTCCTTAAGTTGTCTCCTTCGTTAGAAAAAAGATAGCTCTGAAATCTAAAAGAGGAGTGCAACTTATGGACAATTTAAAAAAGAATCATACAATTTTAAACGATGAAGATGAACAACATTTTTATACAATTATTTTAGATCTCAAAATTGTTTCAACATTAAACATATTGTGAACCATATTTCTTTTTCCTAAGCGATTTCCTTTTCGTAAGACATGAATGAGCCTCTTTGAAATTCAACTGAGAAAATTGAAATTTAAAGAACACACATGTTTTGAACTCTAAGGAAAGGAAAACGCCAAGGAGATAAAAAAACATGAATCCTAATATGTTTAATACCGAAAGAGGAGGCATGAATTATGTGAAATGCAAGCTATATTTATAGATGAACGGACGTACATCGTGTAATTATGATTAGTAACTGTCACACTGCACTTTCTTGTATGAACGTCGAGGCCCCACCGAATTTGATGTTCACACATCAATCAGCAAAAAATGAATGAATTTCGTTGCATTAATTTAAAAACAAATTGATGTCACGCTCCCCAGAAATTGTATACTTTTGAATCACCCGCGAAGAAGGGGATATTTGGAGGGCTCGAACTTAAAAAGTTTGATGTGCCCCTCTATATTCATATAATTCCACTCTCAAAATTGCTAAGTTAATATAATTGATTCTACGTAATAAAGAATCGATTGAAAGCGTTATAAATTAAGAAATGCAAATGAGTTTTTATAATTATTATTTACGGTCATATTAATGACAATGTGGCTTGATATTGATCACATGTTTGTTAAAATACTAAAAAACGAAGAAATAATGTATCAGAGGGGTCAAATTTGTTTTTCTAATAATGTTAATCATAATATTTTTTGATATCATAATCATTTATACTAATAATTATTTATAATTATTAAATTATTCGAAATAATTTATTTCAATGTGACCAATAAAAGTTCTTCTAATTTCGTTTGATCTTTGATTGTCGTCGACTTTTTAAATTTGAGTCTTTCAAAAACGCTTATGTGGTAGTCGTGATCGGTCCGTTTCAAATATACAAATCCATCTCTTTCATTTCCTGACCCGTCCGTCTCGACTTTTTTATATTTTTTCTCGAGATTCGTAAGACCAACATGGAAACATCACAATATATATAGGTATAAATGTTTAAGGAAACCTAATAAACCGTAAAAGAAATAATTATCACAAAGATGTTAATCTTTGATAAGAATAAGAGTTGAAGACCAAGAACCAAACGAATCCTCCCTCAACGTTGCAAATGCATATTTATGACTTCCAAAATGTCTACATATGTATTTGGTGTCCCTATGTATAAATATAGGTATAAATGTTTAAGGCACCTAAAAAACCCTAAGAGAAAGATTCGCCACAAAGATGTTAATCTTTAAAAAGAAAAATACAATTTATTTTATTTCCTATACTAATTATTATTCAGGAGATAGTCCTATATCCTCCTTTGGCTCGGGTCAGTCCATCCATACCTTTGGCTCAGGCCGACCCCGTTTCAACCTTCAACTTATGTTAGTTTGTCTGGACCTTAAGTCTTACTTTCTGAACATTCATTTTGGGTCAAGGTCTCCGCCGTCAAACTTAAGTTGCCTTAATATTCGACCAAACCCTTTCTGTCTTAATCTTATGTGGCACGTTGATGGAAGAAAATGTGATAATCTTCTTCGACACCCAGTTGATTCCCCACAATGGAAGAACATTGACGGCACATTTCCCGAATTTAGTGCAGAGCCAAGAAACTTAAGACTTGCACTTGCTACAGATGGTATGAATCCTTATGGAAACTTAAGTAGAAAACATAGTTCATGGCCAGTTATTTTGATGATTTACAATCTATCTCCTATGTTGTGCATGAAGAGAAAATACATGATGTTGTCTATGATCATATCGGGTCCTAGACAACCTGGAAATGACATTGATGTTTATCTAAAACCATTAATTGACGATATAAAAATGTTGTGGGAAGAGAGCGTCCAGGTCTTCGATTCATATGCAGAAGAAAACTTTCGTCTGCGTGCAATGTTGTTTTGCACCATAAATGATTTCCCAGCATATGAGAACTTGAGTGGTTACAATGTTAAAGGTCATTTGCATGTCCGATTTGTGAAGAAAATACTAGCTATCTTCAACTAAAGCATGGGCAGAAAACTGTGTACACAAGACACCGAAGATTCCTTCCTCAAAATCACCCTTATTGTAGATTGAAAAAAGCGTTTAATGGAAGTCTTGAGGATGATGTAGTGTGCACACCACGTAATGGGGAAGAAGTATACGCCCAAGTGCGGAACATTGATGTTGTCTTCGGAAAACATAAAAAAAACATCGTTGACAAAAACATTTGGAAAAAGCGATCAATATTATTTAATCTTCCATATTGGTGTAAACTTGATGTGCGACACTGCATAGACGTGATGCATGTTGAAAAAAATGTATGTGATAGTGTTGTTGGGACTTTACTAAACGTTAAAGCAAATGCAAGAGATGGAGTGAAAGCATGACAAGACCTGGTTGACATGGGAATCCGTTCTGAGTTACATCCGCAACCCACAGGACGACGCACCTATCTTCCTCCAGCTTATCACACTCTTTCAAAAAAAAGAAAAACAATTTTTTGTCAATGTTTACATAGTGTGAATGTTCCACAAGGTTATTCGTCGAATATTAGTAGCCTTGTTTCTATGAAAGATTTGAAGTTNTAAGGAAAGGAAAACGCCAAGGAGATAAAAAAACATGAATCCTAATATGTTTAATACCGAAAGAGGAGGCAGGAATTATGTGAAATGCAAGCTATATTTATAGATGAACGGACGTACATCGTGTAATTATGATTAGTAACTGTCACACTGCACTTTCTTGTATGAACGTCGAGGCCCCACCGAATTTGATGTTCACACATCAATCAGCAAAAAATGAATGAATTTCGTTGCATTAATTTAAAAACAAATTGATGTCACGCTCCCCAGAAATTGTATACTTTTGAATCACCCGCGAAGAAGGGGATATTTGGAGGGCTCGAACTTAAAAAGTTTGATGTGCCCCTCTATATTCATATAATTCCACTCTCAAAATTGCTAAGTTAATATAATTGATTCTACGTAATAAAGAATCGATTGAAAGCGTTATAAATTAAGAAATGCAAATGAGTTTTTATAATTATTATTTACGGTCATATTAATGACAATGTGGCTTGATATTGATCACATGTTTGTTAAAATACTAAAAAACGAAGAAATAATGTATCAGAGGGGTCAAATTTGTTTTTCTAATAATGTTAATCATAATATTTTTTGATATCATAATCATTTATACTAATAATTATTTATAATTATTAAATTATTCGAAATAATTTATTTCAATGTGACCAATAAAAGTTCTTCTAATTTCGTTTGATCTTTGATTGTCGTCGACTTTTTAAATTTGAGTCTTTCAAAAACGCTTATGTGGTAGTCGTGATCGGTCCGTTTCAAATATACAAATCCATCTCTTTCATTTCCTGACCCGTCCGTCTCGACTTTTTTATATTTTTTCTCGAGATTCGTAAGACCAACATGGAAACATCACAATATATATAGGTATAAATGTTTAAGGAAACCTAATAAACCGTAAAAGAAATAATTATCACAAAGATGTTAATCTTTGATAAGAATAAGAGTTGAAGACCAAGAACCAAACGAATCCTCCCTCAACGTTGCAAATGCATATTTATGACTTCCAAAATGTCTACATATGTATTTGGTGTCCCTATGTATAAATATAGGTATAAATGTTTAAGGCACCTAAAAAACCCTAAGAGAAAGATTCGCCACAAAGATGTTAATCTTTAAAAAGAAAAATACAATTTATTTTATTTCCTATACTAATTATTATTCAGGAGATAGTCCTATATCCTCCTTTGGCTCGGGTCAGTCCATCCATACCTTTGGCTCAGGCCGACCCCGTTTCAACCTTCAACTTATGTTAGTTTGTCTGGACCTTAAGTCTTACTCTCTGAACATTCATTTTGGGTCAAGGTCTCCGCCGTCAAACTTAAGTTGCCTTAATATTCGACCAAACCCTTTCTGTCTTAATCTTATGTGGCACGTTGATGGAAGAAAATGTGATAATCTTCTTCGACACCCAGTTGATTCCCCACAATGGAAGAACATTGACGGCACATTTCCCGAATTTAGTGCAGAGCCAAGAAACTTAAGACTTGCACTTGCTACAGATGGTATGAATCCTTATGGAAACTTAAGTAGAAAACATAGTTCATGGCCAGTTATTTTGATGATTTACAATCTATCTCCTATGTTGTGCATGAAGAGAAAATACATGATGTTGTCTATGATCATATCGGGTCCTAGACAACCTGGAAATGACATTGATGTTTATCTAAAACCATTAATTGACGATATAAAAATGTTGTGGGAAGAGAGCGTCCAGGTCTTCGATTCATATGCAGAAGAAAACTTTCGTCTGCGTGCAATGTTGTTTTGCACCATAAATGATTTCCCAGCATATGAGAACTTGAGTGGTTACAATGTTAAAGGTCATTTGCATGTCCGATTTGTGAAGAAAATACTAGCTATCTTCAACTAAAGCATGGGCAGAAAACTGTGTACACAAGACACCGAAGATTCCTTCCTCAAAATCACCCTTATTGTAGATTGAAAAAAGCGTTTAATGGAAGTCTTGAGGATGATGTAGTGTGCACACCACGTAATGGGGAAGAAGTATACGCCCAAGTGCGGAACATTGATGTTGTCTTCGGAAAACATAAAAAAAACATCGTTGACAAAAACATTTGGAAAAAGCGATCAATATTATTTAATCTTCCATATTGGTGTAAACTTGATGTGCGACACTGCATAGACGTGATGCATGTTGAAAAAAATGTATGTGATAGTGTTGTTGGGACTTTACTAAACGTTAAAGCAAATGCAAGAGATGGAGTGAAAGCATGACAAGACCTGGTTGACATGGGAATCCGTTCTGAGTTACATCCGCAACCCACAGGACGACGCACCTATCTTCCTCCAGCTTATCACACTCTTTCAAAAAAAAGAAAAACAATTTTTTGTCAATGTTTACATAGTGTGAATGTTCCACAAGGTTATTCGTCGAATATTAGTAGCCTTGTTTCTATGAAAGATTTGAAGTTGGTTGGTTTAAAGTCTCACGATTGTCATGTCTTAATGCGACAACTTTTACCAGTAGCTATTCGAGCCATATTACCTGCCTCTGTTAGAGGTATTCTAACACGTTTCAGTTTGTTTTTTAATGCCATATGCAAGAAAGTTGTTGATCCTCTACAGTTAGATGATTTGCAAAATAAGGCCATCAGACTATTGTGCCAATTGGAAATGTATTTCCCACCCTCATTTTTTGATATCATGGTTCATTTGATTGTCCATCTAGTGAGAGAGATTCGAATACGTGGGCCGGTTTTCTTGAGGTGGATGTACCTGGTTGAAAGATACATGAAGATCTTAAAGGGATATGTTAAGAATCAATTGAGACCGGAAGCTTCGATTATAGAGCGCTACATTGCAGAGGAAGCCAATGAATTATGCTCAAGTTATATGCCAAGTTGTGACCCAATAGGACTTCCAAAGAAAATACATGAGAGTAGACATGAAGGAAAGGGAGTTCGAGGAGTAAGGATTGAAAGTGTTAGTGGAAGAGAAGTTAATCAAGAACATTTGTACATTTTAAACAACACAGAGGATGCTATTCCTTACATTTCACAACACATTGATGAAATTAAGTCAGCACATCCACGTATGAGTGAAAAGTGGACACTTAATAAACATAACAAATTCTTTTTAGCTTGGTTTAAGAAAAAGATTTATGCGACTCCGAATGTTTCTGAAAATCTATTGAGACTAGCTCGTGGACCTAACACTGATGTGATCGCTTTCGGCGGCTATTACATAAACAATTACTTGTTCTATTCAAAGGAGGAAGACGATAAAAGTGGAGTTCAAAACAATGGAGTTACCCTACAAGCTGAGGCCTTACACTTTTCCAGTTCCAAGGATAAGAATCCAATTACAACACCAATCAATTATTTTGGAAAAATTCAAGAAATTTGAGAAATCGATTATGTCACTTTTAGAGATCCAATTTTCAAGTGTAAATGTGTTGACAATAATTCTGGTGTAGTGACAAAAGACCTCGGATTCACTTTGGTGGATCTTAACAAAATGAGTTACACGGATGAACCATTTATTATGGCTAGTCAAGAAAGACAAATATTCTATGTCACTGACCTAGTGAATCATAAATGGTCAGTGGTATTAGAAGGCAGAGTCATGCACACAACTCATGATGAAGACTCTCTAGATATACTTGAGACAAGCTCCTTCTCATCAAGAACCATTGAAAATAAGGTTGATGATGTACCCGATGAAATACATACAACTCGATGTGATCACAAGGAAGGCATATGGGATAAATAGGTGTCTTAACATTGTTTTAATTACTTGTACAATTTATTTGTTTTGTCTGTTCTAACTATAATGTACTACCACTTTGTAAACAGGTATGACGAGCTCTGGATCAGGTCCGACGAGAGGAGGGGGTAGATTTGTGACTCAGATTCCTGATGTCACATCCTGTCGGGTTAATGAGAAACCAGTGACGGTGGAGTTTGATCCCCGAACATTTGTGCCTATTGGGGCACATGCAACATTGTTCAAAAGTTACTTAGGCATGATGGCAAAAGCACATGTCCCTATTGTCGCTACCTGTTGGGATGATGTCCCAGAGGTTGACAAAAATCTACTATGGCATGATATTTTGGTATGTTTAAGATGTTTTACTTCCATCATTGACTTATTTTTGTTGATCATTCTTTAACATTAAGTTTGTTCTTAACAGGAAAATTGGGATATCTCTAATGATGAGAGGATAAGGAAGAAGATTTTATCCCACATTGCAGTCCGGTTGAGGGACTTCAAGACGAGTATGACACATCAATACGTCTTTGGCTCCAAACAGAACAACACTCCCTGTACAAAATATAAAATAACTGAGCAGGAGTGCGTGCAGTTTAAAGAATCTAGACTTACTCCTGAGTGGCAGGTATGTTTTTTAATATTTTTCTCTAGTCACACAAAATGTTAATTTATGATTTATGCTTAATGATTTTCATTTTTTCATAGGTGAAAAGGATAGCCGCCCAGCAGAGGCAGAAGCTTAATGATACACCACACGTACTGTCACATGGTGGTTATGCGTTATTAGAGAAAAAGATAAGAAAACGTCACGCTGAGGAGTTAGGTCTTGAGTCACCTGATCTAGTACCTCCACCAGCGAGACATGAATTGTGGAAGGGTACACGGACAAAGTCCAATGGCCAGTTTACATCGCAGTCTGCTTAGGAGATATCCTAGAGAATAGTAAGTGGAAACTTTTAACTGATTGCTATTGAACCTGGAAGCAATGAATTTAAGGAAGAGTTTATTCTTAGCATAATAACAAAGACTGAAAATGAAGAAAGATAGCATCATTAACTTTATTCACAGAGACGTAAGGTTTATATACATGCACACAGTACAATAACAGAAAAAACGGTAACCTGTTTTTACACCAAACTTGAATTATGCAGCATTAATTACCATAGTTCATAAAATAATTATGTAACAAACTTTTTAATGTGTATGCAGGATGACTTGGTTGAACAACAGAGTCAAGGCACATTTGTGGCACAAGGTAGGGAGGACCTCCTAGTAGCAGCCACAAGTCGGCTAGACCGTCCAGGTCGTGTGCGTGCTGTTAGAGGAGCTATTGGATTGAGGGACTACTTTGGCCCTAAACCAAGAAGCACAGAAGCCGTGACTCAGGAAATGGTTAGTAGCATCAGGCAATAGGTGCAAGTCGAATTAGAGGAAAGCATGGGTGAACGTTTCAGAATGCTCGAAGAAAAACTTGCGATGATCACCCAACAACATCAACAACAGCAACAACAACAACAATAGCAACAACAACAACAACAACAACAAGAGCAAGAACAATAGTCATAGCAGGAGGGGGCGCCTACAGATGATCCTACTGCACCTCATGTGAGCACCAAAGGCTCATGCTCTACTGCAGATCGTACTGATTACAATATTCAGTATGAGTTTTTGGTTGATGAGGATCCTCCGCGCGTAGTGGCTGTGGAACGACATATTGCAGGAGGCCAGGCCATTCATGGTGCTCCTTTATTGCCCACTCACGCGCGGGTAATGATTGATGATTTAAGAGACCCTTAGGCTCGAGTGTCTGTGCCTACATCTGAAATTCAATTCGTGGGGGAGGCCTTAGGCACATTTATAGCTTGGCCTAAGGCTATGATCATGCCATATTTTGGCCCACCAACGGTATTATATTCTTTTTTTATTATCTTAAATGTTCAAGTTGTAATTAAACGATTCCTAACTTTTGTACATGTGAGTTACAAGCCTACCGTCCTAAGAAACAACCAATTGCTCAACTCTTAAACAAGGCTCATGAGGAATCAGAAGACCATGATGCTATATCCATATTGACCTCCAGATTAAATAAGCTGAGAAAAGGACCGGTAGAGATGTTGTGAGAGTTAAGAACATTTGGCCTTGAGTGCCATGTTCCATTGTATATTAATTTCGATGATGCATAAGAGATCATTGGTGGAGAAAAAATGCTCAACATTTCATGCATTCATCTATGGTGCATGTAAGTTTTTTATTTGTTATTTTCCAATTTGTATATTAGTATTATTAATTTTTAATAAATATACTTAACTTTATTCTTATACGTACATGGACACCGTCGTAGTTGAAACAGGTCGAGCGTCAGTTTATGGCTTTCTTGAACCTCGGACCATTCAACCATCTAGAAACACATTAGATTCCAGAAAATCATATATTCAAACATGGATGACTGAGTCCAACAGAGAGATATATATCGCGCCATACATTGATGCGTATGTGTTTCCCAATATTGTCAACTTTTATCAAATATATATCGCGCCACACATTAGAGTTGTGACTAGCACCAGAGGATCTTTAACCTAAGGTTGGAATTCGTTGATCTTTAACCTTTAATTTTCGTAGTCAAATTTAAACCATTACATTTGACTAAGTTCTTTCACATGTTTAATGTAATAAGCAGAATGATTCCTGAGCATGTGGCTACTACATCATGTCATGGATGAAGACAATAATCCGAGCAGAAATCAGAGGGGAATGGACTGAGGTACAAATTTACATTTGAAAATCTTACAAATATCAATAAACTTTTGACATTGAAATGAATATAATAGTAAAGTTTCCTTGATTATGCAGCGGTTCAACACTACCTCTCCATTCTCCAATTCAACAATAACGACGATAAGAGAGCATTGGACAGCATATTTGAATAAACATTTTAAATAGCTATAGCCTTAGGTTTTTCCTTTCATGATAGTAGCATTTGCTTACTTGTGCACCTTTTAAACTGTTAATAGATTATTGTGAATACATGAATACTGTCAATACATGAATACTGTGAATAGATGAATATTGTGAATAGATGAATGGAAAAATGGATTCTTTTAAGTTTTGATGATAGCATTAGCTTCTTTTATTTTTAATATTTAATTGGAATTTATGATAACATTGTTCAAATTAATTAATTCTGTGAATATATATATATATATATATATATATATATATATAT
>NW_025905621.1:30873-41511 GCF_018835915.1 Vigna umbellata
AGATAAATCTTTGAATTTCTCAGAATAAAAAATACAAATAGATTGGGATTCGATATTTATTTTCTTAGTGATATTTACTGTTGTATCTTTAACTTAGGTAATGAAATCGGAGTTATTTTTACCTTCAAATGAAACAATTCGATCGAGGAAAGCAAAAGATTTGTTTGGTGTAAAATATATATCTTGTTTTGTTTTTTTCCTCTTTTTATAATGAAAAAAAGACTACCGTTTCCTTACTCCTTTTCAAGGCATGATGTGATACGATTTTTGATAGCAATATATGTCTAACTTCAACATGATGATATGATGAGAAAATGACATAATTTAGAATGAGTGACACATTTGCCAATTCTGATCTCTAATTTTGTGTGCAATTTTATATGTCCATGTCTCCTTTTAATTACAGCCAAACAAATTATTATCTACTATTTACAAAATAATGCATCCATCACGTCAAGGCAAAAAAAAAAAAAAAAAAGAAGAAAAACTTTAATTTTCCTGCGAACTATCTCGAATGCTGAATTATGAAAAGAAATTCTTAGAACCACAAGGGGCATGTATCATGAGTAGAATAATTGCACGTCACAATGTGGAATTAAATTAAAATGGTGATAATTTCGAGGTTGATAAAACCAATGCAAACACTAATTTTCTTCACTTAACTTTAGTAAGACAATTAGTATATTTTGGTGTTATATCACGTTCACAAAAGATTGACCACTAGTATTTTTTTAAAAATTAATATTAGTTATTGATATTTAATTCATATTTTTACTCCATATAATATTTGTGAGTTGGGATCTTAATTACGTGGGTTAAATTAATTGATATTATGCAAATGTTATTATAACCTAAATAACTTGTAAATGTATCATAAGTTAATCATATGAGATAATATAATATCAAATTTAAGCTAATAGATTTGTTGGTATTTTTTCTTAAATATTGATCATCTTGTTCATTTATATACATCATGACACTTTTAATCTACCTTTAATCATTATTTTTTTTAATGTGTATCTCTTTTTACATTAAGTATTATATCAAATATATATTGTCTAAAGTAGACATACTCATGGGAGAAAAAACACTATTTTTAATACAAATTTATTATATGAAAAGTAAGAAGCAAACATACAAATAACAATAACAACAATGAGAAGAGTAACAATTAACAAATAACCAAGAAAACAAAGTTAAACAAACAAAAAAAAAATAGTTGTAAGTTTATGTTTTAAACGGAACCATAAGATATTTCAGAAGTAGAAAGTTAATTAGACTGAAAACCAAATCCTAACCAAGTTAATAGAAAGCACAAATAAACTTATATGAAAGGTCTATTCCACCAAAAACTCTTCTAAATGGATATTGGCTAGTGAAGAATAAATACATAAAAAGGTTTGTAACATTCTACATTTGATAATAGTTTAAAAGTGGGTACATGAGCACGTATTAATACAATTACCCTTAATTGAAAAAAATCAACTTACAAACTTTATTTTGAAATAGGATAACCTATGTTATTCATTTATTAATATGGTAACTTCATGTCGGCTGAACATGGGAAAATTTATAATGTGCTGTTTTTAACTGCATAGATTCATATTTATTCCATTTTTCTTTTCTTATAATTACAAAATACTATAAGTCAGTAATATTGATGGTCGAACTTTAGTTTAGATTTATTAATATAAAAAAATGAATCAATTACAAAATGTTGTATATAAGTAGTATTATTGTCGAATTTAATTTAGATTTATTAAAAACTAAACAAGATTAAATAAATGTATATTAATTTGAAAAAATCAAATATAGTGTGGGTGAAGGAGTGTTAATATATATATATTTTTTTTTCTTTGTTAAATTTAGTTAACATGGTTAGAAAAAGAATTAAAATATTTTTGTTCAGTTGATTATAAGAAAAAGAAATAAAATAATTTATTAAATCAGCATCTATCCTTTACAAAATAGTCGTAATAGCAAAACACACTAGAAGTTGAACAGTACAAGAAATTATATATAATATTAAGAATATTTTGAAATTAAATAGTTAATTATTTATAATATTTACATTATATAATCCTATTTTATTATAATATTTCTTCAAGTTGCAACATAAATGTCGATGATTCCTAACTTAAACTTGTCAATAAAACAGCTTAATAGGAATATGGCATCTGTGAATATATATATATATATATATATATATATATATATATATATATATATATATGAATTGGAAAACTGGTTTCTGTATTTCAGGTTTGGTTGCATGAGCTAAACCGAATCAAATATAAAAAAAAACATTAAATGTAACGTCAACCATATACCGTTCGACGTTCAAACATCCACAGTAACATCCAATATCGACAAGTTGGACGATAACGTTACGTCCTTCCCCTTATACTTGACATCCAATATTCCATTAAATATAAAATATTTATTCCAATATTACTCAAAAGTTGACGTCCCCTTTCAACTGCGACGAGAACATTACGTCAGTTATTCCCCAAATGACGTTAACTTTACGTCCTTCCCACATAGATAAGACGACAAATCTTCCTATAAATATAAATATTTATTCAATTAATGGACCTCATTTTCTTTATTACCGGATGTAACCTCACGTCGATGTAAAAAAATTGACGTTAGGTTTACGTCCTTACTCGACCTACTCGACATGAAATTGTCCTATTAACGTCACCTAGTGATATTCGATGTAAAATTTACATCACCCGCTATGACGTCGGTTAAGAAATCATCGTTAAAACCCAAAAATAATCGACGTTATACGTTATTTTTGTACTAGTCAGGGTGTGTGTCAGATGTTCTGGTGCAAAAGGAAAATGTCCATGGTATGCATACTATGCATATAAGGCATATGAAAATACATGGTAGCTAAGGAAGATTATAGACAAGCACACATGTAGTAGGGAATTTAACATTCGTTTAATGACTTCAAAATGGTTGAGTAGGAGGTTAGAGAAGAGTATAAAAGAGAATCCCAATATTAATCTATATAACCTCCAAAACAAAGTTTCTAAGAAGTGGAACATTGGTGTTTCTCGGTCTACAACGTGTAGGGCAAAAGCAATGGCTTTTAAACAAATAGAAGGTGATTTTAAAGAAAAATATAGAAGACTCTATGACTATGCAAATGAGTTGCTTCGGTCTAATCCTGTTCCAAATCTCAAACTTAAGGTTGAACCTAATGAGGACAATCGAATTTTCAAGAGCATGAATGTGTGTTTGAAGGCCTGTAAGGACAACTTCGTGTCTTGTAGGCCTATTATAGGTTTAGATGGTTGTTTCTTAAAAGGAAAATATGAAGGTGAGTTGTTAATTAGGGCTGCTGAGGTGGAGAATAAGGATAGTTGGCAGTGGTTTTTAGAATTGTTTATTGATGATCTTGGTGGTCAAGAGCTTTCTTCAACAATCACATATATGTTGTGATTATAAGGATATGATTCTTTGTTGAGATGTATACTCATGTTACAGGTACTCATCTTTGACAGTGAGGACTAAATGTAACTTACCTTGATCTTTGTCAGTGAGGACTAAATGTAACTTACCTAAAGATTATGTGATTACAATAAAGTTTTTGATTTGGTGTTGCCACTAGTGGAGTCAGGGAAAACGACAACAGTTATATTTGCCCATAGGTAGCGGTTCTCGAACCGAGACATATCTAGGCGAGGCAAAAAGTCTACTACTTTTGGCCTCGGGTGCGAACCGAGGCATAAAAGGGTAAGATACTACCTCGGTTCATCCTTAACTAAAGCAGCACATGTTTTGATTTTTTTTTTTTTCGTAGGACTTTATGCCTCGGTTCAGGAACCAAGGCAGTATGTCCCCCTCTACTTCCTCAGTTGTAACCTTAACCGAGGTAGTATAGTCCATTTTTTTTTTTTTTCATCCGACAGCCTTTCTACATCGGGTGTGAGGTTAACCGAGGCCACAAGGGGCTTTTCTACCTCGGTTATGACCTCAACCGAAGCCACAAGGGGCTTTTCTACCTAGGTTATGACCTTTGCTATATTTCCAACTACAGAAACAGACCTGCATATATATATTTATAGCTAGAACAGTCCAAAATAATCCAGAAACATATATTTTTAATGAAAATTATGTTAAAACATAAATACATTCAATGGAATCATAAATCAACTTCTTAGAAGCATAAATCAATCCAATGTAATCATAAATCAAGTTTGAAGCTTAAATTAATGCAATGTACAAAGCTAAACTAATAATAATATAGAAAAGCATAAAACAACTTAGAAACATAAACTTAAAACTTACTATATCCTAATATCTTCTACATACTATTATATAATTGAATTACATATTTAGCCAGTGTTTTCCTCACGAGTTGAAGCGACTTCTCTGGAATTGGAGCAGTCCTATTGAATCTCTACATAAAACACAATTATTTCAATTAGTGTATATGAAATCAAAACTATAGAGAAAATAAAATTCAAACCTAAATATTACCGTTTGCCATCCATTGGTGTAATGTGCACGAATAATGGTCATCATCCAAAACATGACGTAGTAACCACATTCATATGACCCCGCTTGTCTATTACACTATAATATATCATCATAATTATAAAATGTTAAGTAACATCATTTGAATGAAATCAAATGTAACAAATTATGGACTAAAATACCAAACCTTAAGGGCAACCCATGCAAGCTTTTTAGCTGTAGTAGTAGATCTCCCAGATAACATCATATGTACTTCAAGGGAACTATTAAACAAAATTGCTTTAGCATACATTTATATAACAAAGAAAGTTAAAACATTGAGGTTCTTACCAATCTACTACATGTCTAAGAGGGTTGGGAGGAGACTTGTGCAATGAACAAAACTAGATATTAGTGTTCTCCGGTATGGAGATTACAAGTAGTTGCTAATGACACTTTAAATTGGTAATAACTTAATTGTCATATACCAAAATTAATAAATGAAACTTTAAAGTTAACAAACTTCACTTACCCATGTATATAAGGGAGAAAATATATCTCCTTCCCCGTTCCAAAGCAGGTGGTGATGTATTTTTGGATATCATCAAATTTATTTCTTTCATGAGTCATAGAGGGGTCAATGAACCCATATATATTTGGATATCATCAAATTTATGTTATAACGTCAATTAAAAGTAAATATTAAAATTGAGAAGTATATAGTATGAGTGTTTACCGGGGGATCAGATACATCACCAACCAAATGTCTAGGCCCGGCGACAAAGGACTTAAATGCCTCTTCCACAGTGAAGAACTCATCTATAGGCACAAGAAGAACGACATCTGGTATGACAACTTCATGCACCATGATCTTGACCTCATCTTCTGCAAGTTGTACACCATGCACTACATTGGTTGTCTCATAAACTGCACCATGAGCCACTAGCATGGTCCCGGTATCAGAGAGAATATATAATTGACATGGACGAGTGTCATCCATGTCGTCACCTAGGGCACCGGCAGCTGAGCAATTTCCTTTATCGCTTCTACCTGTCAAATTAAATGTTAGGTTATACAAAAAGTAAATTAATAAACAAAAATCATTAAGTTTACCTGTAGGGGGCACAACATGTTCTGCTACAAGAGATAGCGGAGGACGATTGCCATAATCCTCATAACACTGCTGGAACTTACGCGTAACCATTTAAGCAACTTCACCATACAACTTTGCCCGAACCTTCTTTGTGATCTCTTGCATCGTCTCTTTTCTTATGTCCTCCTCCATCTTTTCGTATGAATATGGACGCGAGGAAGACCCAAAGAATTGTCGTATGCCTATGCCAGTCCCAGCACCACGCACCCGTCCTAGGTGCTCAGGTCGTCCAATAGTTGTGGCAAGAATATCCTGACGACCTTCTTCTTTGAATTGACCTTGGGAGCTCTGCTCAACCAAGGAGTCCTGTCACATAACAAAACTTCAAAATCATTTGAAAGATCTATGTAATATATATAATAAAAATGTTGTAAAAATATGAGAAATGACATCTTACAATTCTTTCATATATCTCTCTGGCAAAGTCGGAAGTGTAGGAGCCCGATGTTCTTATACGGGTTAACTTCCACTTCTCGTGCCGAGATGGTGGTGGAGGAGGAGGAGGGTCACCACCCTCAAAAAGTGGAAGTCTACTATTTGACTTCTGCTTCATTATTTTTTCCTCGAGCTTCCTATATCCACCACGAGACAGTAGATGTGGATTTTTATTTTGAGCACTTATTCTCTATGCTTTTGACCTTTTTTTCCTGTGACAAAATGAAACAATTGTCATAAAAAAATTATGAATGATTAATTGATGAGCTGTAGTGTTTTCTTCACATATAGGACATGCTTTATTATGACCTTTCACACTGTACCCCGACAAATTACCGTAAGCTGGGAAGTCATTAATGGTGCAAAATAACATGGCATGCATCATGAAAGTTTCTGAAGCAAAGACATCAAATATTTCAACCCCATCAACCCACAACATCTTCAAGTCTTCAACTAGTGGCTTTAGATAAATATCTATGTCATTTCCAGGCTGCTTTGGACCAGATATCAACATTGACAACATCATGTACTTAAATTACCAAATGGGTTCATTCCATCAGTAGCTAAGCCAAACCTAAGATTTCTACATTCTTTACCAAATTGGGGGAATTCTTGATCAATATTTTTCCATTGCTTTGAATCAGCTGGATGACGAAGCAGTCCATCAGTTGTTCTCTCATCTGCATGCCATCTTAGACTTTTAGAGTCTTTGGGATTTGCGAACAAACGCTTAAGTTTCGCCACGAGTGGAAGGTACCAAACTACTTTCAAAGCAGAACCATTCTTTTCTGTGTGACCACTATCTTCACCGTTGTTTTTTGACTTGTATCGTGATAACCCACATTTTGGACACTTTATCAAAACTTCATTCTCATTCCTATATAATATGCAATCATTCAGACATGCATGTATCCATTTATACTCCATACTCATCGGACAAAGAATTTTTTTTTGCATCATAATTACGAGTGCGTAACGTATTTCCATCTCACAGCATTTCATTCAATAACGACAACAATTCTGTAAAACTCTTATCACTCCATCCATTGGTCGCCTTTAAATTCATGAGCCTTAGCATCGTTGACAACCGTGTGAACTTAGTTGAACCGGCATACAAAGGAGTCTCTGCATCAGTGGACATCATACACATGCTCTAAGTTGTCTTCTTCTGGTCGATCTTCCATATCCATGGTGGAATCATATACATTTTCAGTTCGAGAAGCAGTTGGAAAGTCTGTTAATTTGTCGTGCCATATCCATGTTGTATAACTTCGTATGAAACCATCACATATAAGATGTTCCCTAATATCATTTGTGTTCAACTTCCTCCCATTTAAACAGTTTACATAGGGACATTTGAACTTGACTTCATCATCACCACTTGTACTCGCATTACGTTGCGCAAACTCTATAAATTCTTCTACCCCTCTCTCGTACTCAGTGCTGATACGTAGTAAATTAATACACCCTCGATCCGTACGCATGTTTATTGAAATTGTTTACACAATTTCAATAATCTTGAATGATCACTTTGATCGTGTTTGTATTCAAGGTGTGACCATATCCCATTTAAGAAGATTCACTTTTTTTAGTTTATTAAACATATCAATTTTAAACAACATATCTTAAATTTCACGAAATTTTTCCATTATTTCGCATTGGTCTTTAGGTTACACGAAATGAAATTGATTATAAATCACAATCAAATATGCACCCGAAGATCAATACAAAACACAACGGCACATTTTCATGAAATTTAAGACATGTATATTAAAATTGATATGTTATAATAAACTATGAAAAAGTTATTACTCTTCTTAAATTGTCCAACTGGACAATTGAAGATTCAATACTTGTAAATTATTATTACCATTTCATTTATTTTCATTTGTAAAAATTACGTTTGTTCAAAAAATCTGGAGATAGTAAATAATATTTTTATTGAATCTCAAACGGGAAATTAAGGCTAATTGTCAACAACAATATATATTCAAGCAAACAAATAACTACATATACAACATGCAATATATTCAAACAAACAATTTCTAATCAAACTTTAAGCCTTTAAGCCTAACTCAACCCCACAAAACCAACTTGTAGGGTGAGGTTTGCACCCACTTATAAACTATAAATTGGCCTTTTCTCTAGTCGATGTGGGACTTCCAACATAATTTTTCAGAAACTATAAAATAAAATAAATTTCCTTTACATAAATTGTCCCAATAAATATATCAATCTATTGCGTTTTTGTAATATAGTCATATATTTGATATTTTTATTTTTAATTTTTGACAAGGATAAATATGTGAAAGAAAAGTTGACTGGTTTAGTAAATTTTTTAAGTGGTGTTTTTTTGAAAAATTCTAAGGACTGTGTTTTGAATCATTGAGTCCGCCATGGGTGTTGTATATATTACTCCTAAATCGATAGTAGGATCTATGAAAAGAACTCTTAGTATTATCTCTATCTTTGTATTTTTTATGTTTTAGTATTTTTCGTAGGATTTAAATCTAAAGTAACAGGTCTTACATTAATAAAGAAAGTAAGATCTAAGTTCACTTATAATGTTTTAAATTTGGTAAAAGACAACATGAATGATTATCAATTTTTAAATTTATATATTGGATAAATTTTCACAAGGTTACCAAACTTTCTAAATCTAAGATGTTAGGTGAGAGAGTAGTGTTCTGCAAATTGATCATTAAGCATTCAAGTATACATCTCTTTCTCGGATGCTATTAGAAAAAACATCTGTTTCTGGTCCTTATTGTTTACATATAATGACTGTAATATGTATATGATTCTACTACTGTTAGTGGATTAATTTTTCTTGTAAAACTGTGCAATAAGAACATGCTTTTAGATTATATATTTCATTGGACTACGTCAACTTGTTTATAGTCAATAAAAATTATTTATAAGGATAAGAACATAAAGAAGTTTAGCCATTGCTTGAATAGTTGTCATTGATCTCTGGTCTAATCATTGCTTTTCATTTTGCAATCCTCTTCCTTTCAACACTTGTTTTAATGTCGTCACGAAGCTACAGCCATGCACCGCCCCTCTCCACCTTTCTACTCTCGCCACGTTGACAACTTTCCTTCTATTACTCAATTTAATTTCTAAATTTTTATTTTATCATTATATCAAAATTTATTTTTTAACCTTTATATCACTTAAGAATTTAAATAAAACTCAAACGCAGAGAGTAGAGATACGCCACGGTCACCTACTTGAGTTCAGAAATAGGAACCCAGCTTCAAGACTTTACAATCACACACAAAATAAAATATGAAGCAAAACGCAGAGAGCAGAGACACTACAATAGTTTCAACCAATATACCAACTCAAATATCAAAGACAAGATAAAGAGGGTTTAAAAAATTTACCGTGATGGGCAGGACCAACGACGATGACAGTGGGGGCAACGGCAACAACGACTACGAAGGTGAGAACGACAGCTACGAAGGTGAGAATGGCAACGACAGCAACGACAACACCAAAAACTGAACAAATCAGCCACGACGAAGGCGGCTCGCGGCGGCGACGATGATGGAGGCAGCTCTTGGGGAGAACAACAGTGGTGGCGACAAAGATGAACCAACAGCACGAAGAAGCAATGAAGAAGCAACGAAGAAGAAGGTTATATCATGCGAAGAGAAAGAAGAAGAAGCAGAAGCAACATCGTGAGAAGAAATGAAATGAGCTGAAATTGTTTGAACTTAATAAACGATTCTACCTCGATTGTCTAAAACACCCGAAGCAATAGCACCATATATGCCTCGGTTAGAAACACAACCGAAGCTGAACACGCTTTTGACACCGGGCCCAAAGAAATCGAGGTCGTAGCTCTTGGAAAAAACGAATAGAAGCTTAAAAAAATCTTCAAAAAGTCATACGGTGCAGAGGTGGTAGAGGCTTTTTGCCTCGGTTCTGTGGGAAACCGAGGTAGTATCCCCTTTTGTCAGTCCAAAAGTCTGGTGGATTCAGTGATGCAGGTGTGGCAGAGGCTTTATCCCTCGATTCTTCATGAAACTGAGGTAGTATTACCTTTTCATAAAGTTGTCAGCCCAAAAGTCTGGCGGGTAGGGGGTTTTGAGACACCGGTTCTGCATGCAGCCAAGGTGGTAGCTCTGTTATGCTTCGGTTCTACGTGCAATCGAGGCCTATAAGGTCGCCTTAATTACTGATTTGCCACGGCTTTGTTATAGGCATCGGTTTGGTGTAAAATGAGGCATATTGTGCGAGTTTAAAAGCAAATATTGTACTAGTGTGCTTTGGTCCAGAGCACATTCACAAGCCATAAATTTAGTGGACGTTCAATGAGGATGACACACCACTTTCTCATTTTACTGTCATTTCAATCTAAAGTTCAATTAGCTTATCTTGTATCAAACAAAATGTATATTCAAACAATAAATTCAGATGCACAAATTCAGATTTCTCATTGATTTCAAAACATCATATTACAATAAGGGCAAAGTTCTCTTCACAACAATTGACTACTACAACACATCATGGACTTTTAAACAAAATACAAAGAAGGATGATGTTAATCAACCCCATAAAACATAGCATCC
>NW_025905622.1:15631-66778 GCF_018835915.1 Vigna umbellata
TATATATATATATATAAACAGGCCATAATCTTAAACCCCCACTCTTTATATTTATTCTAATCCAATTATAAAACACATGTTTTTCTAATTAGTTTATCATGTAGTCCGAGTAAGACCCTAATTTTATTTTGGGAAGTTTTTTTTTTTTTTTTATAAATTAATGAGGTTATAGGAGAATAAACAGAAAATTTCATTTTTGGAGATGATTTTTTTGTTAGGGAGAATATATGACTTTGAAAAATTATAATAATTAATAAATATATATTGAAGGTGGTTTATTATTATTTTATTTAAAGATATATGTAATATTTTATGATTATTAGAAGTATCATCTAAAATCTCTGCATTTAAAATTTCAAGAGTGAAAATGAAGTTCATAAATATACATATCAAACATCTGAATTTAGTGATGTATTAAAAAGAAACACTAATTATGAAGAAGGTACCCTTAAGATGTTTTAAAAAAATTGTTAGGTTTAACATTTTTTGATTTAGGTATTTTTTTAATTTTAAATAATTTCAATATGTATTAAAAAAAGTTATCCACATCAATATTAACCTTTTAAAAATAATGACTTACAAGTATGATATAAATATTAATGAAGGTTAGAAAAGGAACGGGGAGGTTACATAATATTTATATTATGAATTTATATTAAACCTATGTATTGATATTAATGAAGGGTAGAAAAGGAACAAAATAATGACTTAGAGGTATCCAGATCAATATTAACCTTTTAATTTTAAGTATGATATAAATAATGACTTAGAAGTATGATGTAAATATTATAAATTGATCTTTATTTTTGGTTAAGATATTAAACCTATTTTATTTTTGAATGGGAGAAATAAGAGGTGATATTCGATTCTTGTATACTCTTTTGTCACCATCGTAGTAATGCCCATGGAACATAATTACTAGCCAAGTGGGTTCAAGAAAAACTTTAATTTCCTTTATATGTCAAACATAAAAACGCATTGAGGACCAATGATATATCTTTCACTAATTTGATTTGGGTATTTACTTAGTGGGAATTTTTTTCTTAGAATCCAATCTTTCAATTATTGCTATTAAATAATAACGTTCATTTTGTTAACACAAAAATTCTATGGTGTTTAGTGATGATGATACTAACAAAGTGATGAATATAACTGTGACCATAAAAAATTAATTTATCAAAAGACTTGATGTTACAGCATGACCAAAATATAATTTAAGTAAATAAATTAAGAAATACATCGACGTGTTATGAAATTCTAAAATTGTAATTTTTTTACAAAGTTAATAAAAAATCCATTAGCCGATTTAATTTACATATTCTCCTACAAAAATTAAATATATCAAATTATAACTAAATCACGATTTTTGAGCGGGTAATAGCAAAGCAATTAAAAGATGAGAAAGAAAAAAAATACATAAAATTTTAATCTATTTTGACACACGTAATTATGTTTATAAGAACATTATGAAATATTTACTTTTTTATACATAATTAATTAATCATTATTTATGATTATTTACTTTGAAAATTGTTTGATTCTATACTTAAAAGATATATTATAAAATTAAAAAATATATATTTAAATTATTCTTAACTTCAACTCTTGAGTAATATAAATTTATTAAAATATAAAAGTTAACCTTAATTTTCGTTCTCATATATAATATTAATGTTCTTATTCCAAATTGGTTGAGATGACATTATTAAAATCAATTTATATAAAAATGAAATATTATCTGTTTTAAAATTTATATAACAATTTTATTTTTAAAACACGTATCTGATAATTAAAAAAATATATATATTTAAATTACTTTTAACCTTAATTTTTTTAACTTTAATGAAACCGTTAAAATACTAAAACAATGATAAATTTGGTTAATTAGGGCACCAAATTGACTTCCACACGATAAAGTAGTGATAAGGTTATTGAATTTTGTTAAAACAAGAAATTGATGTAAATGGCATTTATTATCGGAAGATATAAAATTCTGTCAGTGTGATGTGGTGTTGAATTGACTAAAACACCCCTGGATTATTGATTGTGTCTGATCTGATACGTGGATATGATATGAATGTGAATTAAGATTCCTAGGCTCTATGATTGAGAGAGAGAAATTCCATGGTTTCACACCAAAGGCCAAAAATAGTCCTAATCCCAATGGCATATGACCTTACACCAACCACATTCACGGGTCCCCTTCGCAACCTTTCTTAATTAATCATTTCTTTTTTTTCTCATAGATCTCAACTCATTATTCAATGTTCAAAATTATTATACAAAAACAAGTATAGAATGTGTTTCGAGAGAGGTGTTAAGATAATTTTATCAAACCACTCTAAGATATCTCGAAGATCGAATAAGTTTCTTAATGGTCCTTCGTTATCCAAACGACATTCATGTTTTCTCTTCTTTTTATTTAAGCTGTGTAAAAATATGTGAAGAGACACTATGACGCTTAAGTTAGTGACTTTATATAACAATGTTTAATAAAAATGAGTACTCAAGATTGATCATATGACTTTTCCATCAATGACTATTATTTTCATTAACTATAAATAAATAGTTATTATTGTTCAAATTAATTATCAATTAGAATAATGATACTATGACAACATTTTTTGATAATATTTCTACATGTCATTCTGTGATTGGTCTATATTGGTGTTTATGATTATTATTATTGATTGTGGAATAATTTTGGACCAATCACAGAATGACACGTAGACAGTGTTAAAATATTGTCAAAGTATCATTATCCTATCAATTAATAACTGGTAATTTTCTCGCTGGATGATCATCCATTTCTGACCAGATGGTCCCACGATACAAAATGATTTTTAAAACATCTCTTTTCTTAACTTGTAAATAACATGTTTTCACTTCTCATGATGTACACGAGTATATAACGAATTTTTTGTTTTGTCATAGAAGAATCCAATAACTTAAAACAAAAGAAAGTTAGTTTATAGTTGTCTAAGTAGAAAATATTGTCATGCATAGGAACATGCCTATTGTTTTCAAAATCGAAACCAGCGTTTGTTTTGGCGACCTTGCAAGAACAACACACACGTCTTAAGTTTGCGCATGGAAAAATGATGAATTGTTGGTAAAGGGCCAAAAATAGCAGATGCATTGCGATTAAAATAGATAATTGAACTTCGAGGGCCTATTTGGGCATCGTGGCTTGGCCCATTTCTACGTGTGGCCCACAATCATAATTATTTAATAATTTTAGGGTTCCCACCAAAGAACCAATTACGTGTTCAAAAAGGGTCAGTAGTTAAGGCATGCCAGGATACTTCTTTTTCACTTTTCTTATAAAATATTGTTTATTTCTGGTACATAAAATAGCCTAATAAAATTTGGCTATATTTTAGTCCGTCTTAAGTTTAATGAAAAATATTTATATTAATACTGAAAATACTTACATGGATAATATATTATTAGTACAATTATAATTTATATTTTATTTTTTAAAATTAAGTATGATCAGAGAGATAAATGTATTGAAATTGTTTTTGTTTTAAATGATTAAAGCATTGTTTTAGTTCATTAGATTTTCTGAAAAAATTGTTTTATTATTTTTTTGGATTTTTTTTTGTTTTATTTGAAAAGCTATTTTTTCTTTATAGTTTTTTTATTGATTTTCTTAATAGTTTAAATTTTTTTAATAGTCACAAAATTTAGAAAGATCTTCTAAAATATTTTTTCTTTACATATTTTTGAACATAATTTTTTAAAAATCTTGTGGACTTTTTTGATGATGAAGGTGATATTCCTACTTTTGTGAGTGTGGAAGTGGGCTGGGTGCATTGGGAATGAAGCTGAGTAAACTTTTGAAGTGCATGACTTCCATAGGTTCTAAACAAATACTTTTTAGCCACACCATTTAAACCTCACCATCCCATTACTTTTATATCTACCAAGTTTCAAAACCTATTCTCTCCATATCATATCCAAAAAGAGAACTAAGATATTTCTAATCTTATTTCAAAATTTTCTGCAATTTTTAATTGTCTTTTAATTCAACTAATAATTCTCTCTTATATTTCTTATCATAGAGAAACAAGCTTTTTCCATTTAAGTGCTTTGAAATCACTGAAACAGACCTTTAGACCTTGTTCTTTTGAGTGGATTTGAAGATAAATTATTTTATCGTTTATTTGAGTGAATTTGGACGTAAATGAGAGTGAATTTGGAAATAAATTTTTTTAATATTAGTATAGAATTGTATTAACGTGACAAATTAAAAAAATTTATTTCCAAATTCACTCAAATAAACGACAAAAAAATTTATCCTTAAATCCTCTCAAATCCACTAAAAAACAAGGCCTTAGTGATTAACAGTACATTAACAACTTATTCACTTTTATATAATATTTTACTTTCTTATTTTTATTCTTATTTCTATCTAACGCGGGACTTAAACTCCCCTTGGATTCGCACTTTCATTCCCAACCAACCGTTGTGTTGTGTGTAGATAGGGAGAGAGATTGCTGGTTTTGAACAGACGAAATTGGTTCTTGAAAATGTGTGGTTAATGGTTACCGAAATCTATGTCTTGCCCAGATCACTAGGGATTGGAAAAAAGGTAATTTAGTGGGTTTCTTTTTGAAAGGGAAATCTTGAAAAGGGAGTTAGACTTTTGAGCAAGAGAATGGTTGAGGCTGGGATGTGCATAGCACCTATTCTACCTTTGGCCTTATTCGGTTCTGTCTTCAGTCATGGTACCACAACTCCAATATGTGTGTAATTTGTGAGTAGCGTGTGATTAGGACCTGAACTAGTTTCCTTTTGTCTCCGACTTCATTGTCTACAGTATTTTTTTATTGTGGTCCAACTGCACACACTGCCACAACTACCCAAAACCAAGAGATAAGATCCACTATTTCCTCTGACGTTATCACCCTATATATACCATTATACCACGCACTACATAACCCTCTGCACTCTCCTTTAAGCAGGCCAGTGTTATATGAAATCTGAAACCAGGCTGGTCAAAAACTGTGATCACAGTATCACCACTTGTACTCACCACTTAGTTTTAGCTACAAGGGTAGTAGTGTTGTGTTGTGTTGGCCTAAAGGGACTCAGAGAGTGCCAGGTCCCTAGTTTATCTCTATCTAGACCAGGATTTGAGCTGCTAGGTCAACTTGGCAGGCACCATTTTCTTTGGCCAGAAGTGGATCTTGGAATCTCAGCTCACGGACAGAAACAAAAACAAGGTAAGCTATTTAATATTTTCTAACTAGTCTTAACTCGTAATCATATCTCAGTTAATGGGCCACTACAAGGGAATAATAATATGCTGATTAGGAAGTTCAGACTCAGCTAGGCCTCATGTTCTTAGTCTTATAAATTCTTACAACTATGATTCATCAGTATTTTGAACGTCTATAGATGAATTGTCTAGTCTGGCGAAAGTTGACACAGATGGTAAGGTAATTTGAACCGAGTCTATAAATTGAACGCTGAAATTTTGTGAATTGTGACCTGCTAACCGTACTGATCATGACCCTTTTGAGAAAAATCTTAAGAGAAACGATTGCATGCAATTTTCAACTTCAACATTCATGGGCAAAGAGATTTTAGGCCAAAATTCAGTGAAGCATGTTTAACCCTTGCATTGCACCAACTGAAGCACTTTTACCCACCCTTTGTCTTGAAACCTCAAAAGCACAAGAAACAAGACATTTAGCTTTGAGGGACGCTGTGGAAAGGAAGGAATATACCCTTAACATACTCACACTGCTACATATTCTTAGAAACAAGCTATGACAACATGGAAAAGAAAATTACTTGAGCTAATTAACACTCCAACCGCAATACGGAATCACTTGCTGGTTTACATAACAGAACATGCATTTGGGTTCTCGTCGCTGAAAATCTCAGGGTCATAAGCGTAGTCGATGTAGTTTTTGGCTGGCCAGTATTCACTTCGCTTGATTTCAGTTTTGTTATCTTCTTCTTCTTCTTCTTGTTCCTTGTTTTCTTCTTCAACTTTTTTTTCTTCCTTTTTCTCCTCTTCTTTCTTTTCTTCTACCTTCTTTTCTTCCTCCTTCACAATAGATGCTTGCTTTTTGGTCCTCTTATATACATTGTCAACAAGCTTCGCAGGGTCGATCACACCTTTTACTATGACTTGATCGTTTGCCAAATCTGTTTCCACTGATTCTACTCCTGCACATGCACGCAATTACTATGTCTCAAATCACGTACCAACTCTATTCATGAAATCATTGAAGGACGAAGCACAAAAAGTTATAACTGTTTATTTCAGTAACATCTATTTTGTTTTCCCAAGATGAATAATTTAATACCAAATGAATAAAAAAAAGCTTTAGATTAACTCTTAAGCACTTATATGAGCTGCAATGACATTTTAAGAGGCAATATGCGTCTGAAATTTGGTACCATGTTTCAGCATTGAGATAGATAGCTCCCTCCACTCTTAAAATAACTGTTATGTTGAGAGTGTTACATTACAGCTAATTCGGCATTTTCAAAAGGATTCTTAAGCCCATACTTTGAAAAGAAAAGCAGACCTGTAATTAAAACTATTACGTATGCCTGCACATTCCTAAGGAGGCTGTTGTGGCTTCATTGCAGTTTGGAAGGCATTATTAAAAATTATAAATATAAACTAAACACGAACTTTTAACCATAAATAAAGTCCACAACAACACATTCTCCTTTCTCAGTACCATCTTTATTTTTTGATAAAAGAATTGCAGCTTTACTCAACAACGTGGGCTCACTCTGTACTAAAGGCGATTTCATGAGATTCTACCGATTAAAAATGTGTTAAAGAAGAAAGTATAAAAAAGTATGTTATATGCATTCTTCTTGTGATTATAAGATTCCATGGTAAACTTGAGAGAAGAGAAAGGATAACTCAAATTAAAGGGGCAATTAAACTCTTTCTTTTCAATTATACAATGCAGTTTTGTTGGGATTCTCGTAAATCATTAGTAATTAGTAATCATGATAACAAATAATGATTGAAAGGCACAGTTCCATGTAGGACCTGGGATTTAGTTCAGCTGAATCGATCCAAAACGTGTTTGTTGTACTTGTTAATGCACGAGTGAAATAGTATGAAGCAGAAATAAAGAAAAAGAGAAAGAGAAAGAGAGATATGAATCTTTGCACCTTTAATCTTACGGATTCGCTTCTGTATAGCTTGAGCACACGCTTCACAATGCATTCGAATTTTTAGCACAACAGTTACCGCAGAAGGAGGCTGACCAACCATTCAAACAACAACAGCACAGGAATTAGATTACCAACAAAATAGCTTTGGTCAATCAGAACATCTAAAGCAGCGTCAATTTGAACCAGATAAGGCATCAGTAAAACTTAAAATTGGATACAAATAAAAGTTAATAGTTCTTCACTTTTTCATGAATTTGTCGCAATACGAAAGAGGCACCTGTATGGTCCCACTATCTTAAAATGTCTCAATTCGGGTACGGATCATGGCATGGGGTTTCCAACTTCATCTCAAGTTTTATTAGAAAAAACAAACCAAAAAAGCAAACTTTAGCAACCCATGTTCATTCATTCCCTCATAAAACCGGTGTATTCAAGTTAGAAGTATTATTAACACGATATACTACTAGTCTGCATATTTTTAAGAATTTGTGAATAGTTTAATGCAGGAGTATTTCCTTTTTGCCTCTCTATCTGACTAGCTGACTAGTATTTGAATGTCGTCATCATCCATGGTATATGGGAGCCTGTGGTTTTAGCTTTTAACCTCCATACAGCAGACGTCAGCATGGTTGTGTGGTGTGTGCGTTGTGTGGAAGTGAATGTCCTGAAAGTGGGACACGGTAAAACCAGGTGAGTGTACCCACCCGTGACCCCATTTTGCAGCAAAGCAGCATGTCAAGTTGCAACTTGAAAAAAGTGAGTGGGGTCAAACCCTCTCATTTGTCACCGCCGTTCACCTCGTTACGTGTGCCTATCCAAGGGGTATCACTTTGTTTCGTTACTTTCATGTCAGCACTCACCTGGAATGGATCGCAAAACAATACACCAAAAATACTAAAAACTACCCTCTGCCAAAATTACTCTCTCTCTCTCATAAAACTGAAACCCAACCATTTTCCTGTTAATCTCTTATCAACTTAACAACACTTTGGTTTTTGTTTTTGTTTTTGCAAGTCTTGAGACTTTAGTTCTTGTTTTGAAAGTTTTTTTACCGAATGTTGGTCGATCAGAATGATTGACTGTGCTGCGGTATCGTACTGTGCTTGCTGAATATTTCATCACATTTGCATCATAACAAGAAAAGAAGTTTCAAAGTTGAATGATTTTAGATTTACCTCGTCTTTTTTCTCTTCTTTAGGTGGTGGTTCTTTGATTTCTTCTTTTTTCTCCTCTGGAGCTTTTGGCAACGGTGAAATAAGCTCCACTTTCTTTCCACTTTTCTTTTGTAGCCTCTCAAGCACCTTTATGGGGTCTGCTGCCGTTCCTTTCACTACCACTTTGCTTGTCCTGCTATCCGCAGTCACATCTTCCACTCCTGTTTCACACTCCCACAAAACAGATTAGATTAGAAACGTTAATTAATTAACCCCGTTTCATCAATCTTTTCCACCTCCTAAAACAACTTTACCTTTGTTAACTACGGATGCAATGATGATCTTTTGTCTCTACATGAATAATGCACGTCTAAGACAAAATTATCTCATCATTATTTTCTGAAATTCAAAAGCAATCATGTGGATACTGAATCGATGCCTCTAACAAGGGGTGAAAAAGATAGGGAAACTAAGAACACTAAAACTGAAGCTAAACCCATAAGCTAACTATACCTATAGCAGCGTTCCCTATGGGTGTATATTCATAAACATGATAGATAAAAGCTGTATGTAGGGAAATGAAATGACCTTGGAATCCTTTCAATGCTTTTGCAACTTTCCTTGCACAGGCCTCACAGTGCATGTCAACTTTGAGCACTATCTCCGGTGGTGGCTCCTCCTTGCTTTCATCCTTCTTCTCTTCTACCTTCTTTTCCTCTTTTACTTCTTTATTTCCTTCTTCCTTCTTTTCCTTTGCAAACACAGCATTTCAATAAGACAACTCACGATCATAGAGTTAAAAGAAAACAAAAAGAAACACGGAAGCAGCAGAATTGAGAAAAGAAAAAATAAACTGAAAGGAACGGGCAAAGAGAGAGATTGATTTAAAACATGGGTATGTGTATGCGAATGTGTATGTGTATGTGTGTGAGAGTTTGAGTGTAGAAGAGAAAGAAAACTCTTACTTCACCCATGCCTGTGGCAGTAGACAATGCCTTCTGCTTGAGAGAGAGTTTACTTGTTAACGCAGATCTTAATGTTATGTGGTTTCAATGTAGAAAACAACTCTTGTTTTGTTTATGCACTCTCTCACACACACACACACACTCTTTCTCTCTCTCTGCCTCTCTGTCCATGGCAGCAATGTTGGACTGAGGAGACATTTAACGTGTAGGGATTCTGCAAATCTGACGTGGATACTTTACTGCATAATCAACTGCAAACTTAAATAAACAAAAAAAAAGACATTTTTATTACTGTCTGCTATTTTTGGTTAGATTAGGGTGAATTACTATGTAGGTAGTGTGCATGGCTGAAACGACATTCTAGGCCAGTTGATATAATAATGTTTTGATGACAGTAAAATATTTTTACTGTTACTTGTCGGTATTGTTGTAAAATACTTATCATAATATATATACTCTAATACTGAATAAAAACACAAAATTTTTCTTGATTCTTCCATTTTCCAAGTTATTGCAGACCAATGGTTGTGGCTATTACCTAGACCATCATCACCATTGACTGGTCGTACCTCCATCTAATCTTCCTCCCTATTTCATGCTATCACAACGATCTATGTTTTAGAAATTAAGCCAATTAGATTTTAAAATTAGTTTTTGGTTAATTCATGTGAAAAAGGAAAATATTGTAGGAAATGAACGTTTGAATGAATAAAGTATTAGAAATATAAATGTAAGTTTTAATTTCATATTAAATAAAAATAAAAAAGTAGAATAATATATATGTATATAAAAATTTATTAATTTATTATCTTAAAATTTTAGATCAAAAGCAGTATAATTTTTTATATGATTGAATTTAGATTTAATTTTATATTGCAGTACACGTTGTTTTAATAAATAACTATCTATTTTTTCATACACTGTAGGACATATATTTGACAAACTTTTCAAATTCCAACTTTAGACAAAATTTTCAAATTTATTTCAATTGATAACTTAATGAAAGGGATTGATTGAAATAAAGTGCAACTTTCCCATCTGTGTCCATTTAATGAAGATGGTATTAATTAATGAAGCTATGTGTACATTATAGTTTCTTTCTGTATTTAAGTCTAGGTGATATTTCTTTTTCAAACTGACTTTATAATACCATTTTATTAATTCTAAACTCGGTTTCGAAATAAGATTACAATAAACTCAGTTTAAAATCATACTCGATTAAAAAGCAAGTAGATTTTTTTTTTCAACTTAACTATCTCAACGTACTTTTGAGTCTCCAAACTGAAAATTAAACATATGCTAAGTCTAAATTTGAACACTTTGCTCCATTCAAAATTGTTGCTAGCAGACAATAAATATTAAAATTATATCTAACCAAATAGGTTACTTTTAGTGCCTAACCATGACCATCCACAATATATATATAACTTTTTACCTAAACTTCTTAAATGTTTACAACCTACAATATAGGAAGAGAACAAAAACTGTAAAATATAAGCAAATAGTGTACTTAATATTGTACATGAACTTTTACTAAAAATAATATAATGTACCTTTTACAATAATTTTTCCCACTCTTATAATAATAATAATTTTGAAAATACAAAAACTTATTTTCACTAACACAATACATGTCTAATATATAAATTCATACATAAAATATATTTAAACTTTCTCTCTTTTTCACTCTCTCCTTCGCTTATAGTATAATATTTTGTTAAATAAATTTCGTCTCAAGAAATAAGTTTTATTTTCAAACAAAATTCATCTAATGAAAAATTCACTCAACAAATTTCATTCGGATAACCAACACTACTCTAAGGATTGAATATGACTCTTTTAGTAAACAAATACTGAGTTATTGTCGAAGCTATTGTAATTTTTTAACTTTTAATATAAGTAAATGTCTTTTTAAGAACGTAAAGTGTTAATAAGAGTTTCAGCTTATCCTTTTGACTTTTGAGTCATATTTGAGTAGAGCTATCAGAAGAGGTAATCCGGCTCACCACGGTTTGATTACTTAATGAGTTAACTCAACCCAGTTCACTTATTAACGAGTTGAAAAAATTCGAACCCAACCCGACCCACTATAGGTTGGTGGATTAAACGGGTTAGCTTTGGCTCATTTAATTATGGGTTAAATATGTTTTTAGTCCCTAAACTATTGACCGTTTCTGGTTTTCGTCCCTCTTCCAAAGTAAGGTACAATTTAGTCCTCAATCTTTAAAAAACGTTCGTTTTAGTCGAAAAAACGAACGTTTTGAGGACTAAAACGAGGACGAAAAACAAAATTTTGAGGACTAAAAACAAAATTTTGAGGACTAAAACGAACGTTTTTCTAAAGAATGAGGACCAAATTGTACCTTACTTTGGAAGAGGGACGAAAACCAGAAATGGCCAATAGTTTAGGGACTAAAAACATATTTAACCCTTTAATTATAAGTTTTTTTTAAATAAAAAAATTACAATTTTTTTTAATTCAAATCTAGATAAACGTCATACTAAAATGATG
This sequence comes from Vigna umbellata, assembly GCF_018835915.1. The sequence continues at coordinate 27,424 of NW_025905622.1, forward strand.
TTAAACTCAAAAAATAATTCATAATAATAAAAAGATATCATACAATCCAAACATAATCCAAAACATGTACAAAAATCGAATACATAAGTTTTTAATATCGATTATTTTTGTATCATTTGTCCATTTATAATATTAGAGTCTTGAATAGATAAATCTATAATATTTTTCTCTCCTTCTTTGTCATCATTTACAATATAATAAAAAAATGCTAACTAATAATATTAAAACACAAAATAATAAATAATTAAATTAAATTAAGTGGGTTGGTGAGCCAATCCAACTAACCATGGATACAATCCAGTGAGTTAAATTCTAAGTGAGCCGAATTAAAAACTAACCTACGTAAAAAAATTACATTTTTTAAACCTAATTCGACTCATTGTTATATTGACTCATTGTTATAATCCATTTTTGATATCATTTGAGCATCATTCAATGAATTGTTATCTTTAATTATTGTTGCATAATGATTTATGTTTTAGGAGTTGTTTCCAAATTTGATACGTTATGATAAAATATAGTTTAAATGATATATACAGATAATATCGAAGAAAACTATCGATAATAATTAAAAGTAATTGTAATATATTTATATTATATTACAAATGAAGTTATTTTACAGACTTTTTTTTAAAGCATGGTACTTTTTACTAGATCTTCTGATTTAGGAATGAGAAGTAGTGAGAGAATTATAACTTCGTGTAAGATGATTTTTCTATTCCATAGTTACAGCCAATAAATGACATTAGTGTAAAATATTTATTAATGTACTCTGTACTTCCTGCCAAAATGTTCAACCAAATCTAATATCACTGTCACCCACCCAACTTTTATACTGTCATCTTCTCTTTGATTTTGTTTTGGTCGAAGCATCTTATGCGTTGCTATTTTTTAACTAAAAAAGAGAACAAAAATATATATTTTTAAAACTAAAAAAAATGGTAATATTTTTTTCAAAAAATTATCTTACAACTAAAATTCATTTGAACGGAACCTTTTTTTCTTCTATGTAAGGATTAAATTATTTATTGTTTAAAAATGACATTTTGCAAACTATATTATTTTTTTGAAAATATATATTTGTTATCCTTTATCATGACATGTAATTTCATGGATATTTAAATTCCATCATGATGAATAATACACACAAATTTTATATCTTTTTGAATATTTAATTTATATTTTAAATTTTTCTAAATTTGAAAATACACATGTATTCATAAATATTTGATAATTATTGTAAAATTCATCTTTCTTTTTCTGGTGCGGAAATAAATATCCTCGTGTCTAGATGAAACAAATTTGAAAACTCATGGGCCAGATTTATAGGATAGGGCCATTATAATTGATTGGAGTTCCACTTCTTCCAAGTTTCATTCTACTTCCAATTTCTTAAAATATTCCTAATTAATTAAGTGATTAATTATTAATTTTACTATTGATTACACCTCCATTTTTCCTCTATCACCAAACATACATCCCTGCATCCTTACAATTATTTTCATTTGTATTAAGAAACTCTACACCCTAACATCCTATTTGAATTGCACATCTGATAATCTTTAGTGTTTAATGTATGTTTAAATTATATTCATTATATATTTAATTATTGTTATATTAGTTTATAATTATTTTTAAATTTATGTATAAGTTTATAATGTAATTATATAAATTTTAATTGATATAAATTCAATTGTATGAATTTATTAAAATTAATAAAACTAATTTAGAATATAAAAGACTAAAGATGTACGAATTCGATTATATGTGTATCGATCATGAAAATTCAATGCTTTGATTCTCGAAGATCCATATATAATTTAGGTTTAATATTTTACATAAAATTTTTATTACATTACTTATATAATTATTTTATTAGTTTATAATTATATTTAAAATTATAAATCAATTTTTATGAATGTATAATTTAATTAGATAATATATAATTGTTACAAAATATTTTTATGAATGCATATTCAATGAAGAGATGAAAACAGCTTAGAAAATAAATGAGTTGCGATGGATATTTGAAATGCGAAAGAGAGAAGTATGAGTGCATACTGACAATGATCAAGAATCTTTGACTACTTCTGTTTTTCTTTTAATATTAAAACCTTTTTAATTACAGGTAATGAAAACATTTTATAAAACTTTGGAGGTGTAGGATGAATTACTTGGAGTGTAATGTTTTATAGGCTATTACTTGTAGCACTTCCACAATTTATTTGCGCACTTCCAAATTTTCAAAATGACATTTTTTATTTTATAAAAGTAATTTTCAGATTACATATTTTTGGAGATTATTTGAAAATAGTAGTTATTCGATAAGAATTTTGGAAAGAGAGTTCTAGAATAAAATTCCTAAAATGCACGAAAAACATTTTAGAAAAAGCTTTTTTCTCCGTTCTTCTTATCTGGCAGTGGCTGTAACAAAGATAATATAGTGCTGTGGTGAAAAGTTTTTTAGTTTGTTTCTGTTGGTGTAGGGTGCAATTACCAATTGTGGAAGTACCGAAAGCCATAACATGTATTTTTTTCTTTGGTAGCCCAACATTGCAAATGATGCTTGCTTTATTTATCTTTTATTTTGTGGATGTTGCTCCCTTCACCACCACTCCTTCTTCCTCCACCACCTCATTTCTGTTTTATTTAGGGATGAAAAAAAATTTGTGCCCACGGATAAAATCCGCGAAGGATAATTAGTATCCGCGGATATTTACTACCCGTGGGTAGCGAGTATTTTAATACCGGCTTATAAACGAATCGGGTACAGGTATTATACTATCCTTACCAGCAGATATCCGCTACCCGCAAAAAAATAAAAATAAAAATTAAATTTATATTTTATTAAGTTAAATTTAATCAAAATTAACATTAATTTATATTTTATAAGATTAAATTTAATTAAAATTAAAATTTAACGTATATTTAATTAATTTTTTATTATATTTTATATATTTTTTGTAATTTTATTTAAATTTTATTTTAATAGTTTATAAAAATATATATTTTTTAAATATTTTCAGGTATCCGCGAGTATCTACGGATATTCACGGGTTTTAAAATATTCACGGATATTTTTTAAGCGAGTACCCGTGCGGGTAGCACGTGGATTTTTTTTTGTCAGGTCGGGTTGGGTTGCGGGTAGGCACTATCCATGCCCGACCCAACCCGTTGCCATCCCTAGTTTTACCCCTCTCTTTATTTTCTCATTCCTATTTTACCCTTAGTAAAATTTTAGGGTTAATATTTTTTAAGCTCTACCCACTCCAATCCTCTACATGTATGTAACGACAAATCTTCTTTCTCTTTANAAAAAATAAAAATAAAAATTAAATTTATATTTTATTAAGTTAAATTTAATCAAAATTAACATTAATTTATATTTTATAAGATTAAATTTAATTAAAATTAAAATTTAACGTATATTTAATTAATTTTTTATTATATTTTATATATTTTTTGTAATTTTATTTAAATTTTATTTTAATAGTTTATAAAAATATATATTTTTTTAATATTTTCAGGTATCCGCGAGTATCTACGGATATTCACGGGTTTTAAAATATTCACGGATATTTTTTAAGCGAGTACCCGTGCGGGTAGCACGTGGATTTTTTTTTGTCAGGTCGGGTTGGGTTGCGGGTAGGCACTATCCATGCCCGACCCAACCCGTTGCCATCCCTAGTTTTACCCCTCTCTTTATTTTCTCATTCCTATTTTACCCTTAGTAAAATTTTAGGGTTAATATTTTTTAAGCTCTACCCACTCCAATCCTCTACATGTATGTAACGACAAATCTTCTTTCTCTTTATCGTTCGTCCCCTCATTGTTTCATTATGCTCTTCTTCCTCTTTTTCACGTTCCACTTCTTCCTCTCATTATTTAATTGTGATAGAATTGTGGTCTCTGAGTGTGGTGGACTTTCATTAGCTGGTGTGCTTAGTGAGAGATTGCAAGTGGTGGTGGAAGCAATTGATCAACCGTGCCAAGATCGGTGTGTGGTGGTGGTATGACGGTGCTTGAAGGATTCATCGTGAAGGTGCGTAATAAACCCTAAAAAAATAAACGTATAATCTTTAAACGGATGTGAGCATCCCTCCGCGGATGTCAACATCCGTTTAAGGGAAAACGAATGTCGATATCCGTTTTGCCTTAAACAGATGTTGACATCCGTTGACGGATGCTCACATGCGTTGACGAATGCTCACATCCGTTTAAAGTTACATGTTTATTTTTCAGTTTATTTTTATTAGTTTATTTTTTTATATTAATTTTGGAGATATTTTAATAATGTAATTTATATGTTTTGATGTATTATTTTTTAATATATTTTTGATGTATTTTAGTAATGTATTTTTGAAGATCTTTATTGTTATTAGTTTATATTTTTATTTTTTTGTATTTTGTATTTATATATAATTAGTTTTTTTTTTTAATGTTTTTGTATTATATATATTTTTTATATATGGTTTTTGTATTCTTTAACAATTTTATAATTATATAAAAAATTATTTTTTAGTTTAATTTTATGAAATATATAATTTTATTATATTAATATTTTTGTAATTAAAACAAACGGATGTGGTGGAGTTGAGTGGTGAAAATCTGGAAAGAGAGAGAAGAAGAGTTGGGAGGTGGGACTAAGTGAAAAGTAAAAATGGGTAAAAAAATAGGGTTTGAGTTTAAAGTAAATAAATAGGATTAAAAATAAAAAATGTTATTTTTGTAATTAAAATTTTTTTGCAAAAGGTTGAGGAGGTGGAGAGAGAAGTGATGGTGGAGGGAGCAACACCCTTATTTTGTTAAGTTCACCAACTAGTTTTTTCGGCCTGTTTTTAGAAAAATACTCTCAATTAATACACATTTCCATTGAAAATTTCCTAATGAAAATCTATATCAATTGGACAAACTGATTTGTAAAAACTTATATAATTTATTTATAATTTTAAGAAAAAAATATATGACTACAAAATTGTATAACTTTGATAATATTAATTTGTATAATATATATATATATATATATATAATTACTGCGAAACCCAAATTTAAATTATATTATTTATATAAAATTAAATAATATATATGTTTAAGAGAAAATATATTAGTTGTAATTTTAAATTATTATATATTTTTGTAATATAAAAGGTTTCCATATAAATAGAAGTAATTTAGAATAATTTTTTTAAACTGTATTTTTATCATTTCCATGATTTATAAAAATATGTAAATTAAAGTCTGTCTTTATAAAATTATATATCATTTTGTTAAAAAAATTGATATATTACTATTTTACATATATATATATTTTATTAAAATGCTTATTTATATGTCAGTACATAAAATATTGATTAAGAAAAGTGTTAAAAGTATTCAACATATAACTAAATTTATTAAATATGAAATTGTCTTTTATTTATAAGTGTGACAATGTGAATACTAATCTTCAATAATAGCTTTCTCAATTTGACTTCCCTCACCGAAAATTAACGTAACCAACGATAATAAAATCACAAATAATTTAAAATATTTGTTTTTCTATAACGTCAAAGAAGAAGTTGAGATGAAGGATAAGTGGTCAAATTTGTTAACACGTGTGACACTTTCCATAGCACACGGACATGTACTTTCCAACGTTAGAAATAAATTCACGTTGGTTAGTGATGATGTCTTTAATACACTTGCTTTCCCGAGTATGCTACACGAAGACGAATTAAACAAGGAAAATGTTTTTTAATAATTTTTTTTGACAATTTTTTTATAATCCGTGGTAGTTTGTGATTAATCTATTTTAAATATGTAAACTAATAAAATAATCACTGTAAAAAAATTGTTAAAAGAAGTTATTATCGTATCATACTCCATTAAATAAATTACTCTACCCGTTGCTTTTTAATCTAAATTTATGTTCAACTCAAAGCTTATGTTTTAATATCGTTTAAAATATATAACAAATTTTATTGATTTTCAAATATTTATAAAGTTTTTTATTTTTACATAAAAAATAAATAAGAATGTATAAACTAAGTAAAATAATACATGATCAACAAAAATAAAAATACCAAAAAATAATTGAAATTATATTTCTAATAAATATATAAATATAAAATCCAAAAAGGTAAGTTAAGATCATTATAAATCTACACTCATAAGGATTTAAAGTTTTTCAAAAGATGGAGTTTTTATCTAAATATATTTATTTCAAAAGTTTGGAAACACTTTTAATTAAATTATAACTACTTAATCATAAAAGTCTTGATCCAATTTAGAATTGCTAGTCCCATCGACATCACCATTATTCAGGATTAATATATTGTCATAGTAAAGGAAAAATCAAAAATAAAAATATCAGTGAACTAATGCATTCAAAAAAAACATAAAGAGAAAAATCACATGGCACAATATCTTTAAGACAATTTAAATATCAAATCGTTCAATTAGTTTAATTGAAAATGACCTTATTACTATAATATTAATGTGAAAATTTTAACTTATTTAAAAATAAGATACGGATAAAAAAAACAGACCTATCATCATAATAATAAATCTAACCTAAATCCTTTTTAAAAAAATAAAATAACCGTGCGTACGTAGGGTTTTAGATTAGTTTAGTGTAAAATGAACGACTAAAAGGGATTAAAAAATTGAAATGCATTGAAGGAGTGTTATTTTCACATTGCATCTATTTTTCACATTAAAATTTTATTATGATATAATATTTTATTAAAAAATTTGTGGATAATTACATCAAAACAATTTTTTCCCCTTTACTTAAATAGTGTATGCATGCATTCCTTTTATATGAAATGATTTTCTATTCATACACAAATCTCAAACACAATAGGAGAATGATACCCTCCAATAAACCAAACTTTAAGGTGAAAACCAAATGATCATATAATTAAATCCCATGATTAATTGATTCATTATCTCTTACCTAAACTTCTTGACTAATTTATCACATGACAATATATTTATATTTTACTTATATTTTTTTCTCTTTTTTATTTTTAAATAAATCATAAAATATTTTCCAGAATTCAATTCTAAATAACATAATTTTGATAGAAATCGATGATGCTGGAATAAATCACCAAATGAAGATTTGGAGGGATCGATTCTTAGCTATTACAATTAATAGATCCATTTGTAGAAATAAAATAACATTGATGCTTTATGAAAAAATCATCTTAAAAAGGTACATTGAAAAAAAAAAGTTCGTGTGATAAATTGAATTTATTTTAATAATTCAATAAATATTTCAAACCTTGAAGAGTCTATGCCATACCTATTAATTAATTTAATAACCACAAAATACGATTGGTTTAGTTACATCATATTTTGCACTGAAAAAATGGCTTTAACTATTAGTTCTCCAGACCTGCGTTCAAGCTTTTTCATATCTTGTTGTTAATGTATTATTATATCATTAGAATAAATCTGTTACGTTATTGATTAATAAAACAATTCTAAAGTAGTTAAATATAAATCATAGTGTGTGTTTATTAAATTAATTAATAGGTATGTCATGGATTTTTCAGAGTCTGAAATATTTATTCAATTATTAAAATAAACTCACAGTTTATCATACAAACATTTTTTTTTCAATATACTTTTTTAAGAGAAACTTTCTATAAAGCATCAATGCCATTTTATTTCTACAAATGAATCTATTTGTAGTAAGAGTTAAGAATTCGATCCCTCCACCAGGAAACTTAATCTACCTTAACCAACCTGACAAAATTTCGATATTAAAATAATATTAAAAAAACTAATTATCATAGTAGAAAAATATTTTTAATGTTAAATATTTGAATGAAATTATATTATATCTTAAATGAGATATTTAAAAGAAAAAGAATAATTAAGTTTTGAATTTCTTGAAAATTTAAATATTTTTAACTGAGTTTCTATTATATATATTTTTATCTATTGAATGCTTAAAGAGTTATACGTTTCAATCAAATTTCATTAATTTTTTTTTAAGTATTGTGACATAGTATTTTATCCTGGATCTTGTTGACTCCTTTTCATAAGTTAACAAATCTTATATATGTGATAAATGTACAATAATATTGTGATTTATGTAAATGAGTAAGTGATTTTTATTACTTTTATTAAAAATATTTTAGATAACAAAATGTTATATTTTCTATAATTTTCACATTAATTTATTATGTCACAATTTAGGGACCGTAATTGTCACTATCATTTATGCATGTGATGAAAGTTATAGTTGCATGTCTTTCATATTTTTATTTATCATGACAAAAGATTGTCACAATCATCAATATAAGTAATAATAATAATATTTTGTTATTCACCTGTTCCTTACTTAACCCTCCTCCATCCATTCTTCCCTTTCCCCCTCTCATTTCCATACCTTATTCTCTACACTTCTTTTCCATCACATACCCATGGCTGAGAAGGTACTTCCATGCCCATCCCTTAATTATTCTTTTATTCCAATTTCATCCCAATTAATTCAACACTCTTCAACTCAAATTCTTAATTTCTCAACCAAATGTCTAATCGATCACGTTCATTCATCAGGTGACCGTTATGAAACTCAAGGTTGATCTCCAGTGCCACAAATGCTACAAGAAGGTCAAGAGAATTCTCTGCAAATTCCCTCGTGAGTGCCAAATTCTCATTCGATTTCTTTCCTTTTTTAATTAATTTGGCGTTACTGTTATTGTTCTGGTACTCAAAACTTGCATGCTCAATATGGAATGATTTACAAAACTAAAGTAAATAATCAGTTCACCAACAGTGTGGTTAGTGAATGAAAAGAGAATCAAACTGAGTTGATTTTGGGGTGTTGAAAATTTTGTGAACAAGAGAAATTCGAGACCAGTTTTATGACGAGAAGCATGACATCGTCACCATAACGGTGGTATGCTGTAACCCGGAGAAGCTCAGGGACAAGATTTGCTGCAAAGGCTGTGGGACTATCAAAAGCATTGAAATCGTCGAACCGCCCAAGCCCAAACCACCCGAGAAGCCTAAGCCTGAAAAACCCACCGAACCGGTGAAGCCAGAGAAGCCCAAGCCTTGTCCGGCGCCGCCTCCTTGTGCGGCGCCGCCTTGTCCGGCGCCGCCTCCAAGGCCGCCGCCGCCTCATTGTCCGGTGCCGCCGCATTGTCCGGTGCCACCGCATTGTCCGCCGCCGCCGCCGCATTGTCCGCCACCGCCGCATTGTCCACCGCCGCCAAGGCCGGTTCCGATCGGAGTATGTTGTGTACCATGCTATGAAGGTCAGGGAGGTGGACCATGCTTTCATTGGCACGGTGGGCCATCACCGTGTTATGTGGTTTGTTGTGGAAGACCTATTTGCCACAGTTACGGTGGGTGCAGGCCCTGTTACGTGAGCCGTTGCGATGAATATTTCTGTGAAGATAACGCCTCTGCCTGCTCAATTATGTGATCGTCCTCTCCATGATCACCTTCTGTTTATTCATCGATTCTGTCATCTGTGTTGTGCCTCTCATGCATTCAATCGTCAACCCAAGGAATAATAATCTTCTGTATCTTTTGTGAGTACAAAATTAACAATAATATAGTTAGAGTTAATATGAAAATAATTCCAAAAATATTTAACAAAATTACTTCATTTTAATTAAAATATTAATATAACGTTTATATAAAAATTAAATTTATTCTCAATTTTAAAAAAATATTCCATTAAAAAAATATCAAATTAAATTAAAATAATAAATATAGAATAAGACACATGTGATACTACTATTATCAAAATGACACAAAGTTCATTGACTTTACTGATAAATAATTATTTTTAAATTAAAACTCTTAATTGGTCAGATTCTTATAAATTCTATAAATATGAGTTTAATTTCGAGGTAAAAATCACTTTTACTCACTATTGAATTACTAAAGATTTACATAGAAAAATTCTGACTTGAGAGTCAGAGTGTATTCTACAGATTACCCTCCTACACCGATCGATTACCAGTGATTATCCTCGTTCCATTTCAGTTAAAACATTTTGTAATTTCCTCTGAATTAATACAATATGGTATGGTACGTGAGCTTCTAAACTCATATTAAATGAGAACTTTATGATAAACTAAATTCATAAAAATGTTCAATAATTTGTACTTAATGAGACTTTGATTGTAGATTAAATTCATAAATATTCAATGGTTTATTGTTCAATTAGTGTAATTGAAAATGATTGTTACTCTAATATTAATGTGGAAATTTTACTATATAACTTATTTAAAAATAAGAGACTGATAAAGAAAAAACAGACCTATCATCATAATAATAAATCTAACGTAAATCCTTTAAAAAAAATTAAATAAACCGTGCGTACGTAGGGTTTTAGATTAGTTTAGTATAAAATGAACGATTAAAAAGGATTAGAAAAATTGAAAATTAAAAATGATACTCTTCAAAAACAATTATTCTTTGACATAATAAATTTTTGCATACTAATATTAATAATTATTAAAGTAGGCAAGAACACAAAACCGAAATTTGATTGAGTGGATGACATCTAGCCTTGATAAACAGTATGTGCACTTTCCCGAGTCCAGAAGTTTGGTCCATATGCAATCACGATAACTAGTATCCCTATTATTGGTACAAAGCAGAAACATATATTAAATATAAAAATAAATAAATATGTGAAAATATAAATTTTGTTTAGGTATTTAAAAGAAAATATATACTTATCTAAAACTTTTAATTATTTTATAGAGTTATAAATCACCTTTTAAAACAATTGACGTATAAACGAACTTCTAATTGAATTGATTTAATTTACAATATTTTATATTTTTTTTAGAAAAAAAAATATTAACATACTTCAGAAATAATAATTTAATAGTATATTTGATTCAACAGGAAAGAGAAATGAGGATGAAATGAAAAGAGAGAGAGAGAGAGANTTATTCTAATGATATAATAATATATTAACAAAAGAAAAATATATATAGAAAAGCTTGAACAAGCTTGAACTTGGGTCTGAAAAAGCAGTGGTTGAAGCCATTATCATTGCCATGACAATTTTAAGTGGAATGTGCAAAATGTGATGCAACCAACCAATTATATTGTGTTTATTTAATTAATTAACAGGTATGTGATGAATTTTTCAGAATCTAAAATATTTATTCAATTATTAAAATAAACTCAGTTTATCACACAAACATTTTTTTTTTCAAATATACTTTTTTTAAGAAAAACTTCCCATAAAGCATCAATGTCATTTTATTTCTACAATACACATAATAATAATTTTATTAATATTAATATTGGTAGTAATAATTTTCTTATGGATAGAAAATATAATTAATAAAAAAATTATTGTGAGAAAACGTATAATAAAAAAGAATTACGATAGAGAATTATAGTAAGGGTTCAAGAACCAATTTTTGGAAGCTTTTTAAAAAAAAAAATTAAAAAAATGAATAGTAAAAAAAAAGGGAATAGTAAAAAAGGGATAAGCCACGTTGGTGCAGGGAAGATCATATATGTTTTGGGATTAAAATAATATTTTTTTAATAAAATAATGAATAGTAAAAAAAAACTTAAATAGTGTCAAAAGTTTGGCCTATAAATAGCAAGAAGGAGGAATGAAGTTTTTGCACCTAAGATGTAGAGAGATTAAGTAGAAAAGAAAAAATTATGAAGATATTGTAGTAAGAAACTTTAGAATGGAGATTCCATAAGTTTTATGGGAAGAACCTCTAGTCAAGAAAATGAGTCTGAAAAAGAGACGGGGAAGCTAACTTTTTTATGCTATTATGTTAATTATTTAAAGTTATTGTATGACTATTCATGTATTGAATTATTGTGTATGTTTATATGGTAGTTATATACCTGTTCATGCTTGAATTTATGTGTTAATATTGTTAATATAAAAATATGTTGTTATTTTGAATATGTGAATAAGAAATTTGTTAAAAACTAGTTGAAGAACACTTTGGCTAGACTTGTACTTAAGTTGTCCATTGTGACGCACCTCTCTTTCTTGGAAGCCTACTCAACAGGTTTTTAGCTTAATTCTTATTGAACGGATTATGTACTATTTTATTTTGTAATATACTAAATTTATATGAAATCTATGATGGATGTGTTATATGATATTGGATGTAAATTTATGCATCTAAACCTGGTATGAGTTGATGAACATGATATGAGTCTCGTGAAGAGATTATGTAGTGGCATGGTATTGTGTACACGTTGATGTTGAGGGTCTTGTAGGGAAGGTCATCCTGATACTCTAATAACTCTCCAGTCTCAATGTGTTAACGGGCATAGGTGTTAACGGACTAACTTTGTGGTGACATGTTGGATTGTATTTGGCCATTATATTGTTGTATGGAGAGTGGAGGTCACCACAAGTGCATGACCATCCGAGACTTCCATCAACGTTAGATCCGGATAAAAGAGTCTAGCAAAAAATCATTTTCATGAATATAAGTTAGGTGTAGTATCATGCATTATTTTTAATAGTTTGTTACATGGTAGCTCACTCATACTTATTTGTGCATGTGCTAGAAAAATCATATTTTTGTGATGATCGTACAATGTATATGTTATACGGAAGCAGATGAAGGAGTGTCGTCTAATCCAGTACAAGTGAAGATGGAGGTGGAAAGATAGTAGAGAAAAGTTCGATTTATCTTTAACTTGAAATCTGAGTTTATAATATATAATTAATGTAAAATCTTTTATATTTTCGAATGGATGACCGTAAATATGTTACAGTTCTCATATTATTTATGAAATATCAAGTGTGAGAATTTGAGATGTTACATAAGAATTAAGAATTCGATTTCTCCATCAGAAAACTTAATCTACCTTGAACCAACCTCACAAAATTTCAATAAAAAAGAGAAAATTAAAGAAAAAAATTATAAATAATATTAGAAAAACTAATTACAGCAGTACAAAATGATTTTTAATGTTAAATATTTGAATGAAAATATTACATCTTAAATGTGATATTTAAAAGAAAAAATAATAATTAAGTTTTAAATTTCTTGAAAATTTAAATATTTATTTGAGTTTCTATTATATATTTTTTATCTATTGAATGCTTAAAGAGTTATACGTTTCAATCAATTTTTGTTAATTTATTTTTGTCTTAAGTATTCTGACATGATAGTACTTTATCTTGGATCTTGTTAACTCATTTTCATATGTTAAAAAATCTTATACATGTGATAAATATAAAACAATTTGTGATTTATGGAAATGAATAAGTGATTTTTATTATTTTTATTAAAAATATTTTAGATAACAAAATGCTATATTTTCTATAATTTTCACATTAATTTATAATATCACAATTTAGGGACCTTAAATTGTCACTATCATTTATGCATGTGATGAAAGTTATAGTTGCATGTCTTTCATATTTTCATTGATCATGACAAAAGATGGTCACAATCATTAATATAAGCAATAACAATATTTTATTATCCAATACAGTTTTGTATTAAAATAATAAAAATTACTTATCATTTTATATCTTAATTATGATATTGTTTTATACTAACAACGAAATATTTGTTAATATGTAAACAAAAATTTGTAAACAAAAATTTGTATCTTCTCTCTCTTTTTCTATTCCGTATCAGCCAAAGGTTTGGCAATTTGATAACCCAAGGACTGTAATAAATGACAGGATTTGGTAAACTAGTTTGGATAGACATGGAAGGTAGGAAGGTCTTAGCACACGATCAATCATTATTGAGCATAAGAAAAATAAATTTTATTATTTTAAATGTACACAGTATAAAACTAAAAATATTAAAAAGAGTGAAAATACGTTGAACGCGATGATGAGGTGAATTGCAGAGTCGGCAAGGCTAGTTCTCGCTGCACTGCTCCTCCAAACCACGACAATTTCCAACGTAGTAACGTATCATTCAGTTACACTACGTGTTCTTATCGTATTGGTTTCTCTTTCACCTGTTCCTTACTTAACCCTCCTCCATACCTTCTTCTCTTTCCCCCTGTCATTTCCATACCTTATTCTTCACACTTCTTTTCCATCACATACTTCCCACCATGGCTGAAAAGGTACTTCCATGCGCATCCCTTAATTCTTCTTCTTTCCAATTTCATCCCAATCAATTCAACACTCTTCATCACTATTCAACTCAAATTCTTAATTTCTCTAATCGATCGCGTTCATTGATCAGGTCACCGTAATGAGACTCAAGGTTGATCTCCAGTGCCACAAATGCTACAAGAAGGTCAAGAGAATTCTCTGCAAATTCCCTCGTGAGTACCAAATTCTCAATCGATTTCTTTTCTTTTTTGATTAATTTGGCGTTACTGTTATTGTTCTGGTACTGAAAACTTGCATGCTCGATATGGAATGATTTACAAAACTAAAGTAAATAATCAGTTCACCAACAGTGTGGTTAGTGAATGAAAAGAGAATCAAACTGAGTTGATTTTGGGGTGTTGAAAATTTTGTGAACAAGAGAAATTCGAGACCAGTTTTATGACGAGAAGCATGACATCGTCACCATAACGGTGGTATGCTGTAACCCGGAGAAGCTCAGGGACAAGATTTGCTGCAAAGGCTGTGGGACTATCAAAAGCATTGAAATCGTCGAACCGCCCAAGCCCAAACCACCCGAGAAGCCTAAGCCTGAAAAACCCACCGAACCGGTGAAGCCAGAGAAGCCCAAGCCTTGTCCGGCGCCGCCTCCTTGTGCGGCGCCGCCTTGTCCGGCGCCGCCTCCAAGGCCGCCGCCGCCTCATTGTCCGGTGCCGCCGCATTGTCCGGTGCCACCGCATTGTCCGCCGCCGCCGCCGCATTGTCCGCCACCGCCGCATTGTCCACCGCCGCCAAGGCCGGTTCCGATCGGAGTATGTTGTGTACCATGCTATGAAGGTCAGGGAGGTGGACCATGCTTTCATTGGCACGGTGGGCCATCACCGTGTTATGTGGTTTGTTGTGGAAGACCTATTTGCCACAGTTACGGTGGGTGCAGGCCCTGTTACGTGAGCCGTTGCGATGAATATTTCTGTGAAGATAACGCCTCTGCCTGCTCAATTATGTGATCGTCCTCTCCATGATCACCTTCTGTTTATTCATCGATTCTGTCATCTGTGTTGTGCCTCTCATGCATTCAATCGTCAACCCAAGGAATAATAATCTTCTGTATCTTTTGTGAGTACAAAATTAACAATAATATAGTTAGAGTTAATATGAAAATAATTCCAAAAATATTTAACAAAATTACTTCATTTTAATTAAAATATTAATATAACGTTTATATAAAAATTAAATTTATTCTCAATTTTAAAAAAATATTCCATTAAAAAAATATCAAATTAAATTAAAATAATAAATATAGAATAAGACACATGTGATACTACTATTATCAAAATGACACAAAGTTCATTGACTTTACTGATAAATAATTATTTTTAAATTAAAACTCTTAATTGGTCAGATTCTTATAAATTCTATAAATATGAGTTTAATTTCGAGGTAAAAATCACTTTTACTCACTATTGAATTACTAAAGATTTACATAGAAAAATTCTGACTTGAGAGTCAGAGTGTATTCTACAGATTACCCTCCTACACCGATCGATTACCAGTGATTATCCTCGTTCCATTTCAGTTAAAACATTTTGTAATTTCCTCTGAATTAATACAATATGGTATGGTACGTGAGCTTCTAAACTCATATTAAATGAGAACTTTATGATAAACTAAATTCATAAAAATGTTCAATAATTTGTACTTAATGAGACTTTGATTGTAGATTAAATTCATAAATATTCAATGGTTTATTGTTCAATTAGTGTAATTGAAAATGATTGTTACTCTAATATTAATGTGGAAATTTTACTATATAACTTATTTAAAAATAAGAGACTGATAAAGAAAAAACAGACCTATCATCATAATAATAAATCTAACGTAAATCCTTTAAAAAAAATTAAATAAACCGTGCGTACGTAGGGTTTTAGATTAGTTTAGTATAAAATGAACGATTAAAAAGGATTAGAAAAATTGAAAATTAAAAATGATACTCTTCAAAAACAATTATTCTTTGACATAATAAATTTTTGCATACTAATATTAATAATTATTAAAGTAGGCAAGAACACAAAACCGAAATTTGATTGAGTGGATGACATCTAGCCTTGATAAACAGTATGTGCACTTTCCCGAGTCCAGAAGTTTGGTCCATATGCAATCACGATAACTAGTATCCCTATTATTGGTACAAAGCAGAAACATATATTAAATATAAAAATAAATAAATATGTGAAAATATAAATTTTGTTTAGGTATTTAAAAGAAAATATATACTTATCTAAAACTTTTAATTATTTTATAGAGTTATAAATCACCTTTTAAAACAATTGACGTATAAACGAACTTCTAATTGAATTGATTTAATTTACAATATTTTATATTTTTTTTAGAAAAAAAAATATTAACATACTTCAGAAATAATAATTTAATAGTATATTTGATTCAACAGGAAAGAGAAATGAGGATGAAATGAAAAGAGAGAGAGAGAGAGAGAAATTTCCTTCTTTCTTAAAAATTTAACTTTAAAAAGGTTAGAAAAAAAAAATTGAAATGCATTGAAGGAATGCTATTTTCATATTCAATCTATTTTTCACATTAAAATTTTATTATGATATAATATTTTATTAAAAAAATTGTGGATAACTGCATGAAAACAATTTTTTTCCCTTTACTTTGATGGTATATGCATGCATATTCTACATGTTCTTTTTACATGAAGTCATTTTCTATTCATACACAATTCTCAAATACAATAGTAGAATTATACTCTCCAATAAACCAAACTTTGAGGTAAAAACCTACCGATCATATAATTAAATCCTATGATTAATTGATTCATTATCTCTTACCTAAACTTTTTGACAATTTATTATATGACAATATATTCATATTTTAATTATAATTTTTATCCTTTTTTATTTTAAATAAATCATAAAATATTTTCCAGAATTCAATTTTAAATAACATAATTTTGATAGAAATTGATGACGGTGGAACAAAACACCAAATAAAGATTTTGAGGGATCGATTGTTAGCTCTTACAATTAATAGATCCATTTGTAGAAATGAAATTTATGAAAAATTTATCTTAATAAGGTATATTGAAAAAAAAGATATTTGTGTGATAAATTGAGTTTATTTTAATAATTCAATAAATATTTCAAACTAATTTAATAAGTAAAATATATTTGGTTAGGTGCATCATATTTTGCATATTATACTGAAAAAAAATTGTCACCACAATGATAATAGCTTCAACCTAGTGCTATTAAAATGGGTCACTTGACTCAACTCGTTCTAACCCACTACAGGTTGGTTACTTAGTGAGCCAACTCAATCCGGTTCATTTATTAATGAGTCAAAAAAAATTGAAACATGGTTCGAGCCATAACGGGTTAGTGGGTTAAACAAGTTGACTCACTAGTTCACTTAATTATAAGTTTTTTTCATAAAAAAAATACAATTTTTTTAATTCAATTTTAAATAATTTTACTCTAAAATAATGTTAAACTCCAAAGATAATTTAAAACAAAAAATTTAACTTATAACTCAAATGTAATCCAAAAGCACACCCAAAAAGGGATAAATAAGTTTGTAATATTGATAATTCTATGTCATTTATCCATTTATAAGATTACAGTATTGAATGGATAACTTTATAATATTTTGCTCTTTTGAAACATTTTTTTAATTCCCATTTATAATACAATAGAAAAAATGTTACCTAATAATATTGAAACACAAAATAATAAATAATTAAATTAAACTAGGTGAGTTGGTGAGCCAACCTAGCTCACCACGGATTCAACCACTGAGCAGGATTCTAAGTGAGCCAGGTTGAAAATTGACTCATATAAAAAAATTTAATTTGTTTCAAACCCAACCCGAACCCATAGTAGGCCGGGTTAACCCGCGATTGCTAACCCATTTTGACAACATTACTTAAACTATAACTTTTTTTTTGTTATTAATGTATTATTATATCACTAGAATAAATTTGTTACGTTATTGATTATTAAAAGAATTTTAAAGTAGTTAACTATAAACATTTTAAGTAATCAATTTCTATTATACATATGTTGTGACAAATGAATAACAAATGGATTTCGTTGTAGATTATCCTAATGATAGTGTTATTGTTCTTCTTTCTCTGTCTTTCTTGTATTTTGTTCTATATAATTTTTTCAAATTTTGCAAAGGGAAGAAAAAAGAGGCTCACAAAGTCAAATGGCCAATACTTAGTTTACCTTCCATTGGTTCATAAAAACCCCTGCAAAATACAAGAAAGTCAAAGAAATAAAAACAATAACACTACCATTAAGGTTTCTAAAACGAAATCCAATAAAATACGGTATTTATTATTCATTTGTCACAACATATGTATAATAAAATTAAGGTTTAATTGCTTGCTTTGTCCCCAGTTTGGCTGCAACATGTCAAGTTAGTCCACCATTTTAAAAAAGTTTCAATTACGTCCAAACTTGGTTTAAAAGTGTCAATTTCGTTCAAACGTAGTAAAATTTGCATCAATCAAGTCCCTTCCGTTAATTCTACAGAAACGGACGTTACTTTTTTTCTCTCTCCTCTGCTCCTCGGTTCTGTTTCTCTGCGCAACAGCAGACCCTCTCTTTCTTTTGAATATTTGCATACACTAAGATTTATTTTAATATTTGAATTTAAATGAATAGTTTAGATTAAGAGATACATATAATGTAATTGTTATATATAAAGAGGTTAATTAAAATAGGAAGATAATCAAATGGTTCACATTTCTGGAATGGAAGAGTCTCCATTTACTGTCAAAAGAGAAGGATCCACTCCATAAAAGAAAAGTTTTATTAACAAACTATTTAATTACTAGTTAAAACTGAACTTGATTATTATAAAACAATAATTTTTTAGTTAAACTGTATTTATAAATTATAATAGAAACATGTTTTAAATAGTTTGGAGAGTTATGTATAGACCAATTAAATTAAAAATTATAATTGCAGAAATATCATTTACCTTCTTTAAAATGATGTTAAAGAAGATTTTAATATTATGTGTGACATTTATATGTCCTCTAGATTTAGAATTCACATTCGTCTCAACTATAATTTTAATAAAAATAAAATTAATCTACCTGATATATTTAGTAAACAACACATTTCTCTTATTTTATTTAAAGATATAATATTGAATAAAAATATAAAAAGGTAAAAAATAAAGTTTTAAAAATATAAGCGTATGTTTTATATAAATAAAATACGAAAAAATATTTATTAAAACATAAAGAAAGTAATTTTATTAAAATAAAAGATATTGAAAATTATTTAAAAGTTTTTCGTTCTTTCAAACTTTTCATTGAAATGATTATTTGTTTACACCTTTTTATTTTCTTAAAATATTGATTGACCAAATTAGACACTACCATATAGAATATGATAGACAACTTTTAGTGCAAATGCATTATTTTCATCCCTATAACAAAAATTATAACCGTTGCTTCACTTTGTCATTGTGATCACTATAACTATTCATTTAGTGTATGCAAATATTCAAAAGAAAGAGAGGGTCTGCTGTTGTGCAAGGAGCAGAGGAGAGGAGCAGAGCAACAGAGGAGAGAGAAAAAGAATTAACGTCCGTTTATGTGGATTTAACGGAAGGAACTTGATTGAAGCAAATTTTACTACGTTTGGACGAAATTGACACTTTTAAATCAAGTTTGGACGTAATTGAAACTTTCTTAAAATTGTGAACTAACTTGACACGTTACAGCCAAACTGGGGACAAAACAAGCAATTAAACCTAAAATTAATTACATAAATGACATTGTGATTTACACTTAACTACTCTTGAATTTTTGTAATAATCAATCACAAAACAATTTTATTCTAATGATATAATAATATATTAACAAAAGAAAAATATATATAGAAAAGCTTGAACAAGCTTGAACTTGGGTCTGAAAAAGCAGTGGTTGAAGCCATTATCATTGCCATGACAATTTTAAGTGGAATGTGCAAAATGTGATGCAACCAACCAATTATATTGTGTTTATTTAATTAATTAACAGGTATGTGATGAATTTTTCAGAATCTAAAATATTTATTCAATTATTAAAATAAACTCAGTTTATCACACAAACATTTTTTTTTTCAAATATACTTTTTTTAAGAAAAACTTCCCATAAAGCATCAATGTCATTTTATTTCTACAATACACATAATAATAATTTTATTAATATTAATATTGGTAGTAATAATTTTCTTATGGATAGAAAATATAATTAATAAAAAAATTATTGTGAGAAAACGTATAATAAAAAAGAATTACGATAGAGAATTATAGTAAGGGTTCAAGAACCAATTTTTGGAAGCTTTTTAAAAAAAAAAATTAAAAAAATGAATAGTAAAAAAAAAGGGAATAGTAAAAAAGGGATAAGCCACGTTGGTGCAGGGAAGATCATATATGTTTTGGGATTAAAATAATATTTTTTTAATAAAATAATGAATAGTAAAAAAAAACTTAAATAGTGTCAAAAGTTTGGCCTATAAATAGCAAGAAGGAGGAATGAAGTTTTTGCACCTAAGATGTAGAGAGATTAAGTAGAAAAGAAAAAATTATGAAGATATTGTAGTAAGAAACTTTAGAATGGAGATTCCATAAGTTTTATGGGAAGAACCTCTAGTCAAGAAAATGAGTCTGAAAAAGAGACGGGGAAGCTAACTTTTTTATGCTATTATGTTAATTATTTAAAGTTATTGTATGACTATTCATGTATTGAATTATTGTGTATGTTTATATGGTAGTTATATACCTGTTCATGCTTGAATTTATGTGTTAATATTGTTAATATAAAAATATGTTGTTATTTTGAATATGTGAATAAGAAATTTGTTAAAAACTAGTTGAAGAACACTTTGGCTAGACTTGTACTTAAGTTGTCCATTGTGACGCACCTCTCTTTCTTGGAAGCCTACTCAACAGGTTTTTAGCTTAATTCTTATTGAACGGATTATGTACTATTTTATTTTGTAATATACTAAATTTATATGAAATCTATGATGGATGTGTTATATGATATTGGATGTAAATTTATGCATCTAAACCTGGTATGAGTTGATGAACATGATATGAGTCTCGTGAAGAGATTATGTAGTGGCATGGTATTGTGTACACGTTGATGTTGAGGGTCTTGTAGGGAAGGTCATCCTGATACTCTAATAACTCTCCAGTCTCAATGTGTTAACGGGCATAGGTGTTAACGGACTAACTTTGTGGTGACATGTTGGATTGTATTTGGCCATTATATTGTTGTATGGAGAGTGGAGGTCACCACAAGTGCATGACCATCCGAGACTTCCATCAACGTTAGATCCGGATAAAAGAGTCTAGCAAAAAATCATTTTCATGAATATAAGTTAGGTGTAGTATCATGCATTATTTTTAATAGTTTGTTACATGGTAGCTCACTCATACTTATTTGTGCATGTGCTAGAAAAATCATATTTTTGTGATGATCGTACAATGTATATGTTATACGGAAGCAGATGAAGGAGTGTCGTCTAATCCAGTACAAGTGAAGATGGAGGTGGAAAGATAGTAGAGAAAAGTTCGATTTATCTTTAACTTGAAATCTGAGTTTATAATATATAATTAATGTAAAATCTTTTATATTTTCGAATGGATGACCGTAAATATGTTACAGTTCTCATATTATTTATGAAATATCAAGTGTGAGAATTTGAGATGTTACATAAGAATTAAGAATTCGATTTCTCCATCAGAAAACTTAATCTACCTTGAACCAACCTCACAAAATTTCAATAAAAAAGAGAAAATTAAAGAAAAAAATTATAAATAATATTAGAAAAACTAATTACAGCAGTACAAAATGATTTTTAATGTTAAATATTTGAATGAAAATATTACATCTTAAATGTGATATTTAAAAGAAAAAATAATAATTAAGTTTTAAATTTCTTGAAAATTTAAATATTTATTTGAGTTTCTATTATATATTTTTTATCTATTGAATGCTTAAAGAGTTATACGTTTCAATCAATTTTTGTTAATTTATTTTTGTCTTAAGTATTCTGACATGATAGTACTTTATCTTGGATCTTGTTAACTCATTTTCATATGTTAAAAAATCTTATACATGTGATAAATATAAAACAATTTGTGATTTATGGAAATGAATAAGTGATTTTTATTATTTTTATTAAAAATATTTTAGATAACAAAATGCTATATTTTCTATAATTTTCACATTAATTTATAATATCACAATTTAGGGACCTTAAATTGTCACTATCATTTATGCATGTGATGAAAGTTATAGTTGCATGTCTTTCATATTTTCATTGATCATGACAAAAGATGGTCACAATCATTAATATAAGCAATAACAATATTTTATTATCCAATACAGTTTTGTATTAAAATAATAAAAATTACTTATCATTTTATATCTTAATTATGATATTGTTTTATACTAACAACGAAATATTTGTTAATATGTAAACAAAAATTTGTAAACAAAAATTTGTATCTTCTCTCTCTTTTTCTATTCCGTATCAGCCAAAGGTTTGGCAATTTGATAACCCAAGGACTGTAATAAATGACAGGATTTGGTAAACTAGTTTGGATAGACATGGAAGGTAGGAAGGTCTTAGCACACGATCAATCATTATTGAGCATAAGAAAAATAAATTTTATTATTTTAAATGTACACAGTATAAAACTAAAAATATTAAAAAGAGTGAAAATACGTTGAACGCGATGATGAGGTGAATTGCAGAGTCGGCAAGGCTAGTTCTCGCTGCACTGCTCCTCCAAACCACGACAATTTCCAACGTAGTAACGTATCATTCAGTTACACTACGTGTTCTTATCGTATTGGTTTCTCTTTCACCTGTTCCTTACTTAACCCTCCTCCATACCTTCTTCTCTTTCCCCCTGTCATTTCCATACCTTATTCTTCACACTTCTTTTCCATCACATACTTCCCACCATGGCTGAAAAGGTACTTCCATGCGCATCCCTTAATTCTTCTTCTTTCCAATTTCATCCCAATCAATTCAACACTCTTCATCACTATTCAACTCAAATTCTTAATTTCTCTAATCGATCGCGTTCATTGATCAGGTCACCGTAATGAGACTCAAGGTTGATCTCCAGTGCCACAAATGCTACAAGAAGGTCAAGAGAATTCTCTGCAAATTCCCTCGTGAGTACCAAATTCTCAATCGATTTCTTTTCTTTTTTGATTAATTTGGCGTTACTGTTATTGTTCTGGTACTGAAAACTTGCATGCTCGATATGGAATGATTTACAAAACTAAAGTAAATAATCAGTTCACCAACAGTGTGGTAAGTGAATGAAAAGAGAATCAAACTGAGTTGATTTTGGGGTGTTGAAAATTTTGTGAACAAGAGAAATTCGAGACCAGTTTTATGACGAGAAGCATGACATCGTCACCATAACGGTGGTATGCTGTAACCCGGAGAAGCTCAGGGACAAGATTTGCTGCAAAGGCTGTGGGACTATCAAAAGCATTGAAATCGTCGAACCGCCCAAGCCCAAACCACCCGAGAAGCCTAAGCCTGAAAAACCCACCGAACCGGTGAAGCCAGAGAAGCCCAAGCCCGAAAAACCCATCGAACCGGTGAAGCCAGAGAAGCCCAAGCCCGAAAAGCCCCCTCCCCCGACGAAACCGAATCCGCCCGCTCCAGAGCCGGTGGCTCCGCCCGCTCCAGTGCCGGTGGCTCCGCCCGCTCCGGTGCCGGTGCCGGTTCCGGTGCCAGCGCCGCCGCCAAGGCCGGTGCCTTGTCCGGTTCCAGAGCCGCCGCCAAGGCCGGTTCCGATCGGAGTATGCTGTGTACCATGCTATGAAGGTCAGGGAGGTGGACCATGCTTTCATGGGCACGGTGGGCCACCACCATGTTATGATATTTGTTATGGAAGACCTATTTACGACAGTTACGGTGGGTGCAGACCCTGTTACGTGAGCCGTTGCGATGAATATTTCTGTGAAGATAACGCCTCTGCCTGCTCAATTATGTGATCGTCATCTCCACGATCACCTTCTGTTTATTCATCGATTCTGTCATCTGTGCTGTGCCGCTCATGCATGCAATCATCAACCCAAGGAATAATAATCTTCTTTGTCTTTTGTGAGTACAAATTAATTACAATTCTAATACATGTTACCTGAAATATCTTACATGTTCACTACTCTTGATCAATAAAGTTTCTCCGGTAAAAGTCAGTTTCCATTGCATTTGGTGCCGGTGGGGCTTCGAATTAAATGGTGGGCGGCTAATCTCTATATAACAACGACACCACCTTGAATTATCAATATGCTTTTTTGACAAAACAAAGGTAACTTTTTAGCTCCAATAACACCACTAATAATATTGAATAATTAGTCAGTGTCATGATAAATACTCTCAATTATTTCCATTTTGCGTTTACACGGGCTTCGGTTACTCGATTTGGTGATGCTCGATTTTCTTATGAAAGTAAACCTAACAAATTCTTTCTTGTTGGTTTCTGGTTACAAACAACAAAAAATATAAATAAGAATGACACTGGTTTGTTTGTATTTACATTAGGAAATTCTTGTTTTTCACTTGGTATTTTGCTGGGGGAATTTTGGGTGAGGAAGGTGACGATTTAATGATGTTATTGCACGTTGTCTTTTAGAGAAAGATGAATGCGCTTTGCCTGCTCATGCTTTAGTGGTTACTGAACAATGACTTCATCGGACAGTGACAAGTTGGCAACCATGTTCTCTTCTTTCCTACCCAACAACTTATGATGTAATTTGTATAAATAGATGGATATGGATCCATATACGCGGAATCACCGTCGATCCAAAACACATCTACTTTAATTTTGCCTCTTTAAACAGAGAAGGAGAAAAAATAAAACTTGAAATGGTTTCTTACGGCTGAAGTGAAAGGGACTTGGCAAGTGATAAAAGTTGCTTTCGTATGAAGATAATGTCTAGTTTATGTTGAGATAACAATTCTTTTGATCACATTTTCTTAACAATTATTTACCACGTGATTGGTACATCTGTAAACATTTATAATAATAATAATTGTTTCGGCTGGATTTAGAATCCTAATCCAAAACATTTAAAGTTGTCTGCTCCGCTGTCCAGTTGTGTTGTCTTCTCTCTTCTCCTTGTCCAAGCCGCGGGGAGGGTGACTTCACGTAATAATCTTATAATCAAGATTTAGTTATCAGAACTCTTCTGCAACTTTGCTGTTCGGTTGGTTGCGAGTCCATTTTACCGGACGGTTAACTGTTTGTCCACACAGTTCGTTTGCCTAAGAGGTACCATCGGTCGGCTATAAGTCCATAATAACAATAATTATTATTAATTGTAAAGAAATTTTGAACCAACAATGACATATATAAATAATGTTAAAATATTATAAAAAAATATTCTTAAAAGTATCACATTTTATGTTGTTCACAACCGTTCCTATGATTCAAACCAGATCAATCAGCATTAAATTATTAGCTACCAAATTTCTTCTTTCCTAATTAATCAGTGCCAACTTTTTTCATCATTTCAAGCAATGTGGTTAGACGCTTTAGAATATTTATTAACCTTATGAAACTTCGCACTCTCCTTTCAATATCAGCATCCCAAAGTATATGATTTACGTTAGTGTTAAATGTGAATGGAAATGTGTGTGTTTATTTATTTATAATAAAATTGTTACTACAGGAAATACCAAAAATAATATCCATTAACTATTTTCTAACTGAATTGTAAAAATAGAACATAAATCAAATGAATAATATGATATATGTGAGAACCTATAAAGTGTTTTAAGAGTAGTGGTAGTTTTTAAAGTATGTGATTTAAAGGTTTTTTTTTTTACTAATGTATTTGTTTTTATTTATGCATTATCTGGTGAGACGATGACTTACGATTTATTATTTTCTACAAATTAAATTTTCTTATTTTATTTAATCTTTAAAGAGCATAGAATTATTTTCGTATTTCAATGAAATAATGTCATATAAACCTATACTTAAGACATGGCTGACTTTTAAATAGGTGACTATTAAAGCTTAAGAAAAAATATGTACTGAGTAAATAAATACAAATAAGTGTTAGACTTATCAAACTCTAACCTAACTTATTTACATGATTTTATTTCTCTCACCGTCTCTTTTTGAATAAGTTAAATTATACTACTTTACAATTTTTATTCTATTTCTCACATATCTACACTCTATAAAGAAAAGGTAAACATTTTATTTTATTTTTTAATTTATTTTCTCTTTCCTCTGGTCTAAAGAAAGTCTATTTCCTTTTATTTCTACCTTTTAAAAATTGATAAAATATAACATATTTTCCAAAATGATAGCTTTCAGGCTTTTGGCCTTTTACCAAAAAGCAAAGCAGAAGAACTTTGATAAACTTTTCAATTGGTACGGTTTATCGCATGTGGCACCATTAACACTTACAATTGTAAAATGACAAGCATACCCATCAAACGTGGCACCCTATGCAGCACCACTGCTTGGGCCCAATGATAAATAATAAAATAAAGAATATATTTATTGAATACTACATCCTTAATACTAAATATTACACCATAATTTATTTTTATTTTAGAGTTAAATATTATTTTAGTATTTGAAGTTTGATACAAAATTAACTATTTTTTAACTTTGATATATTTTTTTTTTCAAATTTAAAAAAAATGACGTAATCTTTTTAATTTAGTTACGTTTTTAATTGTCATATATTTTTTCAATGAACTAAACAAATTTAAATGTTATTATAAAATGAGTTAGATATTTTAAAAAATTTTAAAATCTAAAAAATTATATCCATCAATTTTTAAAATTATTAGACTAAAATATATAAACGTTAAAAAAAATAATTAAATTTCGCATTAAGAAACCAAAAACATATTTTATATTTATTTGGATAAATACTTAATGTTTTTCGGAAAATTCAAAACAAAATACTACAATTAGGAAAAAAAAGGAGAAATTGAATATATGGTGAAAATAATAATAAAAAAAGTCCTTTACTTTATCATATTTTGTTTTGATTTCTATTAATTATTTTTGTTCTGAGATTATTGGGTCAAATTGATTTAAAAAACTTGAAAATTTTTTAGTTAGAATGAAATGTATTTGAGACAATTCCGTAAATATAAAAAGATAGGTGGAAGCATGTAAATGTAAATCTTATATTACTTATTTTTTCTCTTAATGTTGTTTTGTTCGTGTCGTGCTTATAATATAGCCTTAGTGATGTGGGTCAATGGGTTGGATGGGTTTGGGGTATTTCTTTTTGCACCCCTGATCCATAGAGTATGAAGCGCGTTACACGTGTTTATATTGAGCAAATGTATCATATCTCAATTCCTCATGCTTTCTTTCAATAAAATTTGATTCATGTAGACCTTTATATATATGTATATATATATATATATATATATATATATGTATATATATATATATATATATATATATATATATATATATATATATATATATATATATATATATATATATATATATATATATGTATGTATATATATATATATATATATGTATGTATGTATATATATATATATATATATATATATATGTATATATATATATATCCGTTTCGAGTTTTTTATTATTATAAAGATTCATAATGTTAAACAAATTTTAAAAAAATATCAAGTACATATTTCAATGTTTTATCTCTTTGAGCTTATATTAAAAACAACTAATAAATATTATTATTGACATTTTAGAAAAAAACATTTATTTTCTTAGTTTCATATCTCACTCTTCTTTAGATATTTGTTGAAGGTGGTAGTGTGAGGTGGGAGATAAGGCGATGCAGAACAGAGCATAGACTGCAAAAATGGCTTACAATATCTGCTCTTCTCCTTCTTCTCTCTTCCACGATTTTCCCTCCATCTCTTCTTCTTCTTCTCCCTCCTCCTCCTCCTCCTCCTCCTCCTCTTCTTCCTCTTCTCGCAAATTCAAACTTCGAAACTTGTCTTCCTCTTCTTTTCAACCCTCTCATTCTCATTCTGCGACCCTGCACTCGAAAACCCTTCTCCATGCTCCCCAGGTGTCCTTGCACGAACCCATTTCCGAACAGATACCATCGGAGGGGAATCCGGAGGGAAATTCCACGTCTTCCTATAAAAGTAGTCGTATTTGGGTGAATCCCCGAAGCCCGAGGGCGAAACAACTCGAGAGAAAATCCTACGATGCCAGGTACAATTCTCTTGTCAATGTTGCCAACTCCTTGGACTCTTGCAATCCCTCTCAAGAGGACGTGTCTCTGGTTTTGAAGAATTTGGGGGGTAGGGTTTTAGAGCAAGACGCTGTAACTGTCATCAACAACATGTCAAATTCCCTTGTCGTGCCCTTTGTTCTCAGCTACTTTCAGCGTAGGATTAGACCCTCCAGAGAGGCCATTCTCTACAACGTCACTCTCAAGGTGTTTCGGAAGAACAGAGATATGGATGCCATCGAGAAGGTGTTTGATGAAATGCTTCAGAGAGGGGTCAGGCCGGATAATGTCACCTTCTCGACCATAATTAGCTGCGCTAGGATTTGTTCGGTGCCCCATAAGGCCGTTGAGTGGTTTGAAAAGATGCCATCGTTTGGTTGTGAGCCTGATGAAGTTACCTACTCTGTTATGATTGATGCTTATGGCAGGGCTGGTAACATTGACATGGCTTTGCGCTTGTATGATCGTGCAAGGACCGAGAGTTGGCGCCTTGATACCGTTACCTTCTCTACCTTGATTAGGATGTATGGTTTGGCAGGGAATTACGATGGATGCTTAAATGTCTACCAAGAGATGAAGGTTCTTGGTGTTAAACCAAACATGGTTATTTATAATACTCTTTTAGATGCCATGGGGAGGGCTAGGAGGCCTTGGCAGGCCAAGAGTATATTTACGGAGATGATGAATAATGGATTGTCACCGAATTGGGTGACTTATGCGTCTCTCTTGCGAGCCTATGGTAGAGGGCGCTACAGCGAAGACGCTCTCTTTGTTTACAAGGAAATGAGGGAAAAGGGAATGGAGATGAATACTCATCTTTACAATACCCTTTTAGCTATGTGTGCCGATCTTGGTCTTGCTGATGAGGCATTTAAGATTTTCGAAGACATGAAAAGTTCTGCAACTTGCCTTTGTGACAGTTGGACGTTCTCGTCCTTGATTACCATATATTCTTGCAGTGGGAACGTTTCAGATGCTGAAAGAATGTTGAATGAAATGATTGAATCTGGCTTTGAGCCTACTATTTTTGTTCTGACGTCGCTCGTGCAGTGCTATGGGAAGGCCGGACGTACTGATGATGTTGTGAAGACGTTTTATCAACTTTTGGATTTGGGTCTCAGTCCAGACGACCGTTTCTGTGGTTGTCTTCTGAATGTTATGACCCAAACACCGAAAGAAGAACTTTTCAAGCTAAAAGATTGTGTGGATAAGGCTAATCCAAAGCTTGGGTCTGTGGTAAGATATTTGGTCGAAGGGCTGGAGGAGGGCGATGGAGAGTTTAGAAAAGAAGCTTCTGAACTCTTTGATTCAATTGCTGATGAAGTAAAGAAGCCCTTTTGCAATTCTCTGATCGATCTTAGTGTCAACCTGAATTTGATGGACATGGCATGCCAGCTTCTGGACCTGGGGTTGACGCGTGAAATATATACGGATATACAGACCAAGTCTCAAACTCAATGGTCTCTGCATCTGAAGAGTCTCTCGCTTGGAGCTTCGCTTACTGCGTTACATGCTTGGATAAATGATTTGTCCAAGGTTTTGGAATCAGGAGAGGATCTTCCACCAGTGCTTGGTATTAATACTGGTCATGGGAAACACAGGTATTCGGAAAAAGGTTTGGCAAGTGTTGTTGAGTCACATTTAAACGAACTCAACGCTCCATTCCACGAGGCTCCAGATAAGGCTGGCTGGTTTTTGACTACACAGGTAGCAGCCAAGTCATGGCTGGAGTCTAGGGAACTGGTTACTGCATAATTAATGTTATTGGGCTATGGGGTTTAGGTAATTCCAACTACATCTTTTCTCCATTGTTTATGTTGTTTCAAGGAATGAAATGCCATGCAGATTTATCCATTTTCCTTTGTCTTTGGAGGAATTTTTTGTATTAGATTCAGATATATAATTATTTTATAATGAATGTCTTATAGTCTAAATGTAGATCTGACAGTAATATTTATTCTCAAGCATGATGGCTACTGGCTAGGTTTATTTGCATTTGAGTGATATCGAAATTTGTTAATATCTTCTAAATATGTGTACAACTCTAGCCTTATTTCAAATAGTTATGTTGGGATTGACTTTGATTTGATTAAGATGTATAGTATTTTTTGTGAAAAAAGAATAGTTAAACGAAAATGTTACGGTTTTCGGAGTTCATGTTATGACTTTGAAAGTTCAAGTCCCTCCTTTGTGTGCATGTCGTCATTGACTTTTTCTGCCGGAAATTACCCCTTTCTGTCCTTTTAAAGAAGTTAATCATCCAACTTAATTGCACGTTTGTTTTATCCAACATAATTAACCATATATGTCTTTATTTAAAGTACTCTGAACTTCATCTAATCAATGCCCAACGGGAAACTGTTGGGCTTTTCAGTTTCAACCAAAGAAGGAAACCAGAGGTCCTCTTCTTGAAGGAGGAAAAAGAAAGTTCAATGCTTCCAAGGCATTGAACTCTGTTTATTTCAAACGATACTTGCTGGTTTGCAGGTGGCTGCAGATTGGGGAGGTTTACCGTCTTTGTGCCTTACTTGACACAATCTGTTGAGTCTTTGGTATCTCGTAGAAAAAATGACAATACAAATTTGAAAATGAGGAAAGTGAAGATTATGTTGAGTAAGAAACATTCGCAATTGCTGTTAACCAGAGAAGTATAGTTTCTCAAATTCTGGATTGCAAGAGGGTGCCAAAATGATTGGATGCAGAACTATTAAATGATTGGAGAATCATAATTTTAAGCTCTCCCAAATTGTCCAACTAGTTATTGGAGAATCATAATTTTCTCAGGAATTTGGTTGATTCTTGAAATGTAAAGAAAAGTGCAGCACGCTCATCTGTGTGTTTTTTATACTAGCATGTTCTGTTTTTTATTCCTTTAGTTTAAGACTCTCGCAAACCTTTTTCTTTTCATTTACAATTGATTTCTATATTCTAAAATTGTTCTGTTTTCAAAATGTGAGTAAACAGAGTTGCTTAGATAACTAGTGGAAGATCATGCAAGACACATTGCAGAGTGTAAATTACAGGAGAAGTTGAATAAGAAGAAAGCACAAGAACAAAATGAGAACGAGAAAAAGTTTTGGGTTAAATATTTTAATAACTGAATTTTGATACGAAGTTAAAATTTATCTCTGTTTCTCTGTCTAAAAGTTTGATACATTTTTCTTTTCAAATTTTAAAAATAGATAAATATAATTTTTTTAATCTAATCATACGTAAAAATTGTATAAACTATTCAAATATTAATATATGTATTATCTTATTCAAAAATACATTTCATTGTAATCTAGAATATATTACGTAAAAATTGTATAAACTATTCAAATATTAATATATGTATTATCTTATTTAAAAATACATTTCATTGTAATCTAGAATATATTATTTATTTTGTATTGAAATATATAGTTCGAAAAATAAATTTATATCTTGGATTATCCATTTTAAAATATAAAATTTGTAATATGGAATGATTTTTTTATTTTATATTCCGAAAGATATAATTTAAAATTCAAAATTTATATTTTAAAAATATATTTTGGAAATATATTTTATATTTTAAATTGTGATGTATATTTTATTTTATATTTTAAATTGAATATTTTAAGTACAATCTGTAATACAAATTAAAAGTTAAAATATAGATTTATATTTTAAATAATACATTCTAAAATATCTATATATGAAATGGAAAATCCTAGCTCAGAAGGTAAATTTGGATGTTTAAGTTAAGGAGAGTGAAGTTGAAGTTGAGCCCATTCTAAGTTTTAATTTTAAAGCAATAATAATTAGTTTAATATTGTTTACAATAACACACTCCTTTATCCTTGGCTTCATGAACCAATGCTTGTATATAATTTAGTTCAAATTCCAAGTAAAAAAAGTATATATCAATAATCTTTAATCTTTATTAACACAGTAAACGATGTGAGACTTGATTATCATCACGATAACTACAAAACCTGAGTTTGGGTAAGAAAAACATTAGAATTGTTTTGGAAGGTTCTTTCATTAAATAATGATGAGGGGAAATAGTGTTTATGTGTGGTTTAGAGAAACCTTAAATCCAAAGGAAGAATAAGTTTAACCTCAATCAAATGTTCATTCAACAATTCATGTTTTCTTGTCTTGTTGATCCTCATCACAGCATCCCCATAAAGCATAATAAGAATAAGAATATGTTCCTTTCCTGTTCACTCAGACTTCATCCAACATTTCTAATTCAAAATTTGGCATTCCCAAGCCAATACACCTTTTAAGGAATGACTATATCATCATTGATATAAATATTAGGATCATCGAAGTTGAAGAATTTTTCATTTGCACTGGCTCTATATATTTAGGTGAATGTCTAAAATTATCTTACCATAGCCACCTACTTTATTATTGAGAGAACAGTTTAAGAAGCATCTTGGCTTTTAGAAGAAGAATAAGTGGCAGATGGAACAAGCAAGCTCTCAGAATCATTCAGACAACCATTTCTAATTCAAAATCTCTTCAGAATATAAACAGCAAACTCAATAATATTATTGAAGATATAGCCACACTCTTATTCCCTCTCTATCTTTCCATTCTGCTTCCTCTATCCCTCAATTCTCTCTCCCATGGATGTTACAAAAATGCTTGTGCAGTATAAATACCATATCACCATTGCAATAGCATTTTCACTGTCCTTATTCCTGATGCTATATGCAGCACCACGAATTATGACCATTCTGGCGTATTTCTGGCCTTTGTTTGCTTCCACTACGGTCTTATTGGCTGCAATAATAGCTTTTGGAGGGGTTTCCAAATTTTCAACTGAAGATCATGTACACGGTGAAAAAGCTGGTGAAGGACTCTTGGATTATGTAACAAGCGTGCCAGAACACACTGAAGACTCTCCAAACTTCTAAAGTGAAAATTTCAAGCTTTGTTTTGTGTCCAAAACAATTATCATTGATAACTTGTTCTCTGTATCCAGATTCAGGTCTAAGTGACAATTGTATCAATCATGTACAATGAATCAGCAGTATGAAAGAAAATAAAAGTATGAACTTCTCCACATGATTACTTTATTTAATATTTTACTCCACATCTCATGGATGCCTTGGCTGAAATAGTGAAATGCATAGATGAACTAACAAAGGGTTATTCCCATAAAACACTATAACAAGATCAAGAATACAAAGATAGATTTCTACAAACAAAAGTATTTACTATTTTTCTAACACATTTGCTAGCTTTAGTTCATGTTATCATGCTTTTGAAGTTGTTGGATCTTGTCTTTCCTTGACTTCAGTGACTGTTTCCTTACAATTTTTCTTCATGTCCTCATCAAAACTACATGCCTCGATCACCTTCATAGTCAAAAAAGTATTTCCATATAACAGTCAATAATTCACCTCACTCTTCAGTCAGGGTTATATCTGAGATCAGCTTCTGTCAGTGTTCCTGATTGATCAAAATCTAGTTGTCTAAAAATATCCAGAACAGCTAAAATATCATCTTGGCTGATCTTTCCCATTTCCTTCAGCTTATACAAAACGAACTCTGTAGCACTGAAATAACGAAGAATGTTGAATGTGAACATTTCATGACTTATAATTAAGCTAAATATTTGTGCAATCTATTAATGATATAGAGAAGAACAATCCTTATAAGCTCACAATTATTATTATTATCATCTTTGTTTTCGTTACCAAGAGCAGTTGTTCTATTTACCTGACTACATGATCTCCATCAAGATCAGCTGCCTCAAGATCAAGGTGGGACAATTTTCGTGCAAGAACCCTTTTTGCAAGGGACCTTTGTCTTTTTTCGGTATAATGTTCGGCAATATAAGCAAAAGACTGAGCCAAGCAAATGGTGCTGCTCAATATCCAGAACACAGCAAAAGCACGACCAAAAGTGGTGGAAAAGCTCTTATCACCATAACCTAAAGTAGTGACTGTGGAACAAACACAATAAAAGGCATCAACAAAATCTAGATTTTCAATAAAATAGAGAAAAATAGTCCCCGCAATCATTAGCACCAAAAAGATGGATGCTGTGAGGATGAGTTTGTATTTAGCTTTGTTGGTTTCAACCTCTTTGGAAAGCTGTTCTGGACCAATATTTTCACCCTTGAATATGGTTTTAACTAAGATTATTTCCTGCTTTTCAACAATATAATCTGCTGCCTTGCTAAGAATTAGCCCTACAAGAGCCATTCCAGTGAAGACGTAAACGCAAGCAAGAAGTTTTGACAGTTGGCTATCTGGCACAAGATCTCCATATCCAACTGTTGTCATTGTTACAACACAGAAGTAAATGGCATCGAGAAACCCATTTGTTTTTATGCCCTTTATCTGATCCTGTGTGAGAAGGAAGCAAATAGTTCCTCCCCCTAGGTATGCAGCTAACCATAACAACACTGGCCTGAAATGGAATTCTGCTAGTGGTTTTACATCTGTACGTTGAGGATTCAAAGGCTTTTGTTCATCATTTTCTCCTTTGATCTTGATCTCCTTCTCCAAGACATCACCACCTCTAGGCTTTCTCCTTTGAAGGTCATTTTTCTCATTGGAATGTTCTGAAAGCAATGATTGTCGAGCCTCATCACCACCCATCAGCTTGATGAAAAAACTTCATACGTTAACAGATCACCTGAAAAGGTTGAAATTTTGAGGGACTTAATTTGGCCCTTATCTCAAGATTGATGGTTCAAAACAATGGATTTATGAAACTACTCCCTTTTGGATGTTCAAAGGTGCAGAAATGCAGGTTTAT
Organism: Vigna umbellata; assembly: GCF_018835915.1. The sequence goes on from NW_025905622.1 coordinate 62,487, forward strand.
GTCCAACAAAACTCATCTGATTTTCCTTTTCCCTTCTTGAAAAATTACTTGACAGCACATGGAATTATCTTTCTAGGTCCGTGCATGTTAACATTTGCGAAATCAAATACCTTAAAGCGCAAAAACATTATCATAACTGATGATTAAGGTTTAGCTACCTGGGAAGTTGATCAACTTGTTCAGGAAAGAGACTGATGATCACACTTATTCAAATTCTGATAGATTAACCAAAATGGAAAATTCTATTTTGAAATCCCATTTAAGGAAATTCAGAATTCATTAAAAGTAGCCAATAGTATCTCTCATCCTTCCAAATGGACACTTTAAAACCATAAAACACCTTAAATTAAGAATACTTTTCAAAATATTTCGTACTATACCTCAATTTTTAGATTGTTCATTCATGGAAGAGACGATGCTATTCATCTTATGATTAATAATTGAGTGTGTTGTGAAATGTATTTTTTTTTTAAAAAAAGAAGTGAGCATTTTAAACTTCAATCTTATTGATTGTAAACTTTCATTCCATTTACAAATATTTTTTAACTTTAATTTTGTCATAATTAACTCTTTAACTTCATTATTTTTATATTAATAGACACACAATTTTTATTTTGATTCTAATTAATTTTTAAAAGTTATCAATCTTTAATATATATTTTTAAGGTTTAATGTCTCAGTAGGTCCCTATTTTCGGCGTGAATCTCAAATAGGTCCTTTTTCTTTTCTGTTTTTCAATTGGGTCCCCATTTTTGTAAAATTGTAACAATTAGGGGTCTGCCGTCAAATTGGACAAACTGCCGTTTAATTGTTGCTTACGTGTCAGATGGGAATCATGCCACGTGTCATTACTGAAAACACTGTTCATGCCACGTAAGCAACAATTAAACGGCCGTTTGTCCAATTTGACGGCAGACCCCTAATTGTTACAATTTTACAAAAATGGGGACCCAATTGAGACGCCGAAAAGAAAAGGGACCTATTTGAGATTCACGCCGAAAATAGGGACCTACCGAGACATTAAACCTATTTTTAAAGGTTTAGGATTTATTCATTCCGAACAGACAGTTCATAAACATTTGGAATAATAATTGGCGACGATAATCATCATAATTATCATCATCATTGCAAGTACTACACTTCAATTGGTTGTCGTTGAGCTTCAATCCTGATCTCCTCCTTCATTTTCCTTATAAACTCTTCGAACTTTCTATTCAGTTCATCTGTATTTGCCAGTTGATCTTCACTACTATTTCCTGTCTCTCCTTCTTCCTCTCCAATAATCAACACTTCCGTGCCATGTTCAGCTGCAGATACTTGTTCAGAATAATCTTCCTGCGTTTTCGCTTCTTCAATAGTAAGAAAATCTCCAAGAGCCTCTTCAGAAACCTGTGCCTGAAGCTGTAGATGAAAAGGTGGTGAGATGGCTAGAAGAGCAAGGATGGCATTGCAGATGATAAACATGTATTTTCTTTGAAGAGTGGGAGTGAGCATGGAGAAAAGGCAGGTGGAGAAGTAAGCATTGAAACACTGAGGAAGTATGAAAAAGCCAGAAGAGTACCATACAAATAAACAAAACACTGACACTGATAAAACAAACTGCAGAATTGTTTTCAATAGTTTCTTCTTCATATCAATCTGATTTTTACAATCCATTGCTCTTAATTGGCTGTTATGTTTAGATTAATGGATTCTATGGCTGCAAAGAATTTGAGTTGAGAATTAATTAGTGGCTAATCCTTGTATAGTTGAATGGATTATGGTATTTGGTTGGGTTGAGTGAACAGATTAAAGAACTCTAACCATCCTCCTATTTATAAGCATGAAATTGGCATCATCAAAGTTGTATGGAGACTATTCTATCAATTTACGAAATTGACCTAGTTTTTATCATGAAACAGATAATTATGATATGATACAAGTGGAATTTTGCAAGCAACGAAACCAGATTGAAAGTGTGTGAAGTTGGAAGAGAGAATCCAACAAAGAATGGGAGAAAGATTCTCTCATTTATGAAAGAAGTTGGGTGAAGTTTCTAGCTGCTACCAGTCTCCGCCGACAACTACATGCATCAACAATCTCGAACAACATCGTTAATAATCCAAAAATTATTCACCAAATTAAGTATTGTTTAATTGTTAATATAATTACTCTAACCTATATTACATTCTGTAAGCAACAATCATCTTTTGCTTTAAAAACTTTCTTCACAGATATATTATGTAGGTTTGGCTTTTATCTTTATTGTCTTTGGGATTGCTGTATATATATTATTAAAAGGAAAAAATGGAATCAAATTTTTCCAAAATTAATATTAATTTATGCATAAACTAGTTTATAAAAATAATTCTATATTAACATATTTAAATTGTGTTTTTTTAATTAAATCAATGTTAATATCTACAAATTTACTTTTATTATTCTAAAAATTTTTAGTATTTATCTATTTTCCGTCTAGGTAAGATGGCCCTCCACCTTGCATGCACTTAGGGTAATTAATATTTGGATACGTGTTGTTGCTAACTACTCATTATCTTTATTCCTATTCAAATAATTCCTTACGTGTTTAAATAAATAATTGGTATGTATTTATAGCAGTAGTTGTTGTACGTTATCAGCTACAGTAATTTGATTATCCTTACGGGTCGAATATAATAATTCCTCCCTCAATTGATTTTTAATTAAATTGAAGAAATAAAATATTAAATGGGTACAAATCATTGATTTAATTTAAATTTTAAAATTACAAATTCAATTTAATTACAACAGAGTATTACATTAACACTTTATAGACTAGGATCAATATTTGATCCTACACTTAAAAAACCAAAATCATCTCCAACTATGTTACACCACATTGATAAATAAACATAATAGGAAAATAAAAAAAGTTTGAACCTATAATAATTGGTAATTATAAATTGGCTTAATTGGTTTTATAGTTTTTTTTTTAGTTACTTGAGTTAATATCTTTGTTAAATAAAGTTATAAATTGGTTTTAAGTCAATTTTAAATGATATTTGTTAAAATCTAAGTAATCTTTTATTTTGTAAACTTTTTATTTTTATTTTTCTCTACTTTCTCTTTATCTTCCACCATTTTTTTCTATTTTTCGCTTACCTTCACCATGTTTTATGTTTAAAATTTTATTTTTTTGTATTTTCTGCAATTCATAATATTAGACGGGGAATATTGGAATTTGAAAAAGTATTCTTTTGATGGGATGGTGTTTTATTCTCTAAATATGGGGTAAAGTGAATATTTAGTAAGAGATGAAAGAAGGTAGTGGAAAGTGGGGGAAGGTAGAAGAAGATGGTGTAAGGAGGAGGGAAATAGAGGAAAAGAAGAAAATAAAAAGAAAAAAACTAAAGAGGTTTCATGATCTAGATTTTGACATGTTAGAATTTTTAAACATGACAATATCAATAAAAGAGAAGATATCAAAATAACTTTATTTGAGACTCAGTTAAATAAAAAATAAAAATAGAAATCAAAATAAATCTAAATATAAAACTAAATTATTAAGTCTTATAAAATTTAAAAAATTGGAGAAAAAAGAACTTAATGTATTATTAGAAATAGAAACATACATTATATAAGAAAAAACAACAATAAGAAAAACTTAATTAATATGCGTAAACAATTCAACAATACGATACAAAAATAAAAGTTATATTTTCTTAACAAATTGATTTAACCTTTATTGTTTGTTACATGTATTATATTGTTTATTACATATATGTGTTGGATATATCGAGGAGAAGGTTTATTGGAAAACACAAACACCAATAACATCTGAGTTCAATCATATAAGAGATTGATCACTCTCTATCAAAAACCTTAAGACAATAGGTCTTTCATCTTTATATAGTGCTCTACTTTCTCATTTTTATCCAATGTGACACTTTGACTCACACTTGAATTCCCAACCTTATAAATAACCCAGTTAAAAATTAAATTGGATTAATAGATCTTAAACCTTATATAATATTTTACTTTCTCATTTTTACTCAATTGTGAAATTTAAATTCACATTTAAAATTCTAACAAATAAAAATAAAGTTCATCAATACAAAATGATATGATTAAGATATATATTTGAGGTATTATCTTTTTAAAATGTAAAATTTCGTTATGATTTTGCATTTAAAAAATGTTTCGATGAATGGAATGAGGAAAAAATATTTTAAACTATATTAAATCTTAATTGTTAAGTAATGTAGAGTATTGGGTGTGAAAAAAAAAAAAATATATATATATATATATATATATATATATATATATATATATAT